>CANXYI012298515.1:0-12659 GCA_948208565.1 Hura crepitans | reverse complement strand
GCGGGTATTGAGCTCTTATTTGCTCTTCATTCTCCCATGTGGCCTCTATTGTTTTGTGATGTCTCTATAACACTTTTACTAAGGGACTGGTCTTATTTCTCATCTGTTTTACTTCACTAGCTAGAATCTATATTGATTCATCTTCATATGTTAAATCTCACTGCACTTGTATTTCATCTATAGATATCACATGTGATGGTTCTGACTTGTATCACCTCAATATGGAAACATGAAATATATCATGGATCTACTGTAACTCATATGGTAATGCCAACTGATATGCTAATGGTCCTACCAGTTCTGTAATCTCATAAGGACTAATGAATCTAGGACTAAGTTTTCCCTTTTTACCAAATCTGAGCATCTTTTTCCATGGTGATACTTTTAGAAATGCCCTTTCACTAACTTCATACTCAACATCCCTCTATTTCAAGTCAGCATAATATTTTTGTTAGTTTGTAGCAACCTTCAATCTATCCATTATGATTTTGACCTTATCCTCTACATCTTTAATCAAGTTAGATCCTATGATTTTACCTTCCCCTACTTCACTCTAGCAAAGGGGAGTTCTACACCTTCTACCATACCATGCTTCATAAGGTGCCATTCCTAAGCTAGCTTGATAGTTGTTGTTATAAGTGAATTCAACTAAAGATAAACATTAATCTCAACTACCTCTGAACTCTATTGCACAACTACTTAGCATGTCCCAATATCTATATCACTTATTCTGATTGTTATTGTTTGAGGGTGGAATGTAATACTGTATGCTAGTTGTGTACCCAAGGCTTCATGTAACTTCTTCTATAATCTAGAAGTAAATCAGGGGTCTCGATTTGAAATGATAGCTATGGGTACTCCATGTAGTCATACAATATCATCAATATAGAGTTGTGCTAGCTTATCTAAGGAATAATCCATCCTAACCAAAATAAAGTGAGCTATCTTGGTTAACCTATCCATAATTATCCACATAGCATCACATATAGCTTATGTCATAAGTAGCCCTGTCACAAAATCCATGGTGATCCTCTCCCATTTCCATTCTAGTATTGCTATTGGGTGTTGCAATCCAAAGGGAACATGGTGTTTAGCTTTCACCTATTGACACATCAAACATTAAGCTACATATTATGTTATATCCCACTTTATTCCTAACCACCAATAGTGGGGTTTCAAGTGAAGATAAATTTTCATATTTCCTGGGTGCATGGAGTATAGAGCTTCATGAGACTTTTTCAAAAGTTGTGTTCTTAAGTCATCCACTTTAGATACACATAGCTTGCCTTGATAACATAAACATTCATTAACTCCTAATTCCTACCTAGTAATCTTCCCCACTTTGGCCTTACTTATTGTCTGCACCAACTGATCATCTCTCATTTCTGTTTCCTTTATTTGTTGCTTGAAGTTAGATTTAATTTGCAATTCAGCCAAAATTACTCCCTTTTCTATATACATTACTCTAGTATGCATAGGTTTTAAGGTGGCAATGAACTTTTGACTCAAAGCATTTATAACTACATTCACCTTTCTTGAATGGTAGTCTATCAAGCAATCATAATCCCTTATTAACTCCATCTAGCATTACTGCCTGAGATTTAATTCTTTTAGTGTGGGTAGATATTTCAAACTCTTTTGGTTGGTATAAATATAACACCTCTCTTTGTACAAATAGTGTCTTCACACCTTCAATGCAAATACAATGGCAGCCAATTCTAAGTCATATATGGGATAATTCCTTTCATGAGGTGTTAATTACTTGGAGGCATATGCAATCACCTTGCCTTCTTGCATCAAAACACAACTAAGCACATTATGTAAGGTATCACTATATATGACAAACTCCTTCCCTTGTTTCGATTAAGTAAGGATCAAAGTCTCTATCAACAGAGTCTTTAACTTATCAAAAATGGCCTAGCATTTATCATACCATTCAAACCTCACATTTTTCTTCAATAGTCAACTCAGTGGAGCTATAATCATTGAAAAGCCTTTTATGAATCTTCGATAATATCTAGGTAATTGTAGGAAGCTTTGAATTTTTGTAACCTTCCTAGGAGGATTTCAATCTAGCACATCTTTCACCTTGCTTTGATCAACTGTAATGCCTTTACTAATGCAATATGACCCAAAAAGGCAACCTCATTCAACTAGAACTCACATTGACTCAACTTGGCATATAGTTGTTTCTCCCTATAAATCTGTAATACAATTCTAAGGTGTTGGTCATGTTCCTCTCGACTCCTAGAATACACCAAGATGTCATCAATAAACACTATGATGAATTGGTCTAAGTAAGGTTTAAAAATCTAGTTCATCAAATCCATAAAGGCTACTAGGGCATTCGTGAGCCGAAAAGGCATCACTAAGAACTCGTAATGCCCATATCAAGTTCTGAAGGCATTTTTAAGGTTGTAAAATTCTTTAATTCGTAACTGGTGGTACCTTAATCTCAAGTCAATCTTAGAGAAGATACTGGCACCTCATAGTTGATCCAAAAGGTCAAAAATTCTAGGCAATGGGTATTTATTCTTAACTTTTACCCTGTTCAATTACCAGTAATTGATACATAATCAAAGTGACCCCTCTTTCTTCTTCACAAATAGCACGAGTGCTGCCTAGGTGACGTACTAGGCCTAATAAAGCCCTTATTAAATAATTCTTGCAACTATACCTTTAGCTCCTTCCACTCTATAGGTGTCATCCATCATGGAGTAATAGATACTAGAGTTATGCCAGGATGTACCTCAATCTCAAAATTTAATTCTCGATTGGTGGTAACCTTAGTAATTCTTCTGGGAATACATTAGGGAACTCTAAAACCATAAGTATCTGATCAAGGATAGGAACTATGTTACTGGCATAAACTATATACGCTAGGTATGCCTCACATCCTAATCAGATGAGTCACCTTTCTATGATAGCTAAAATCATATGAGATAGAGAATTCTTTCTGCCTATGACTACCACTTCCTATCCCTCCTTTATTTAAAGGTTAAGTTTTTTATGTTCACAATCAATCATTGCTTGATGTTATGTTAGCCAATCCATACCTAATATGATATAAACTCATGAAAAGGGAGTTCAATAAAATCCTCTAGGAACACTCAATCTTGTATCTTTAGAGGATAATGGCTATATACTATAATCACCATCACACTCTACCTAATTGGGTTATTGATTTGAATGTCTAAGTCTATGGGTTCCAGTTCTAACCCTATATATTGGGCTTATGTTGTACAAATTTGAGAATGTGTCAAGCTTAAATCTATTAAAGTTGGTACATCAATTAAATAAAAAAGTACCAGCAATCATGTTTGGAGCCATAATCTCCTCATAGGCCTAAATGGCATACTAACGTGCCGAAGATCTGGCCTCAGATCTAGTCCTTTAATAGCTACTTGGTTAAGCCTTTCTAGTCTACCTCTATCCCCTACTTGTTGCTACTAATGCTAATGCCTAGGTCTATATAGCTTCGAGTTGTGTCTAGGGATAATCCTATTGAAAGTGGTCTTTAGCCCCACAAGTAAACCATTCTTCTCTCTTGGTTTGCCAATAATACCCCTAATGTCTCTTACTAAAAGTCCCACATATTGTGGCTGCACTTCTTACTATTGATACAGAAGCACTAGGGCCTATTGTTAGGATTGAGGCCTAGAAGATGAAGGTTAACCTGACCTCTGAGGCTAGGCCTACCTCTAAGACTGTTGTCTAGGCTACCTCTAGGATAGCTATCTAGGCTGATTCTAGGACTGCTACATAAAATGAAACTCTCTCTATCTCTAGCCTGTCCTAGGTGCTAAACTAGTCTGACCAGCTACAAATAGTCTTTTATTCTAGAATTACGCCCTCTTTTCTTATAGCATATCCTCCATGTCACAGGATGCTGCTACCAGTGCAGAAAAGTCTCTAATATTTGTTGTGGCTATCTACATCAATAGCTTAACATTGAGGCCCTTTTCGATTACACCTCTCCTAATCAGTAGGTAGAAACTTCTTAACATATATGCTTAAATGGGCAAAGTCTTTCTCATACTTAGACACTAACCTCCTTTCTTGCTTCAAATCTAAGAATTTTTACCTCCTCTTATCTTTATAGGATTTAGGTATGTATCTCTTATGGAACTCCTTCAAGATATAGTCCCATGTCACTTCAGCTGCTGCCTTTCTCCTTTTTATCATATCCCACTAGTAAAATGCTTTTTCTTGGAGAAAGGAGGTGGCACATTTCAAGCTTCTATCCTCAGTGCACCTTAATTGTTCTAAGATCCTGAGTGTTTGCTCTAACCAGTACTTAGCCTTCATAGTATCATCTTCACTTATGCCCAAAAAGTCGATAGCTCCTATTTTCTTTACTCTTTCTAGGTATGTCTTCTATAAAGTAGTTGGTAGTGGTGGTAGAGGTGGTGCTAGAACTAGTAGAGGTGTTGCAGCAGTGTGTCTCAGTAACTCCACTATCTACTGCAATAATGTTGGTAAGGCTTAGGCATGAGGTTGTGCCTATGGTGGTAGCTGATGTGCATCATCACTCAGCTCAGTTATGGATACACTCACTTTTAGGCCATGGATAGTGGTGGGAGCATGACTAGCCTCCTCTTCTCCTCAATTTGGTGGGGTTCACTTGCTCATTTTGTCTCACTACATAAAAAATAATCTATCAACCTCATGCATGGCAGCTTTATCATTAAAACAAACTCAAAGACATTGGCACTCATATATACTATGCCTAGGAACACCTAAACCCACTCTGATACAACTAAATGTAACACCTTAGCCCATTCCTAAAGGGAACAGACAAGAAATGCTACTTCTAGTAGGTCAACCCTCATAAAATTGCTCCTAAGCTGAACTCATTTAACACTTACCAACTTTATTCTTTTTGTGGTAAATCTTAGTTAGTTCATTTATATTGGTGTATAACATCTTAATACTGATTGTCTTGGTTTAATAAAATGTTATTTTTGGTTTGTTACCTATTTTATAGAAATTTAGCTAGTATAACGGCTACCCGAGTGGAAAATCAAAATTTTTCCCTATCCAAAAACACTTTTATAATCATCACAATTATATTCCATAACACTTGCACCCTTTTGGCCCTATAAATCATCCATAAACGATAGTAAACATAATCATTATAGGGTCTCAGACCCATAACATCTACTAGCAAACATAGACATTCTATATAAATTATTCAATCATACACATATCTTTTCATACCAAGTACATAGTCATTAGGCTATATACTCATACTATATAACGTCTAAGTCTATTTCATTCACACATATCTACATACATTAGTGCTATTGCTAACAACTCCTAAAAGTATAGAAAATTTTACTTTGAAAATACAATAGCTACATTGCACTCGATGAGGCAGGATAGATAACCATGTCAACAACTTATGCATCAGGACATCGATAAGCTGAGTATACACTCAGTGGTGGATTTGATATAATAATGCATGTCATACATGTGTACATATATAAATGATATGAGATGCATAATAACACAAGTAGTAAAGTCATTTACATGCGATATTATTAGTTATTCATTAGTTATATGTTAAGCTTTACAATACCTTCTCATACAAGTAACCTATTCCAGTTTCATCTGGTGAGCTTTATTATTCAAGTTAGTATCTTGACTTATTACCTATCATTATTAGTCATGCTGCATTACATTCATTTTATTACTTTACCATTTAAGCCTATTATAGATAGACTACTCTTTAAGACACTAAATTATAGGATTTATACTATGAAGTGGCCCATATTTTGGACCTCAATAGCTACACTACTTGGTTTGATAGTAGGAATCAGTTCACTAGAACCTCTCAATACTGAACTAGAAAATAGCAGGGATTAGTCTGTGGACCTCTCAATATCTGCAAGGGGATAATGAGGAACAGCCCCATGAGACATCCCAATATCCTAATCAACATCTCCATCATCAAGCTAGTAGATAGTAGGGATCAGCCTCATGGGACCTCCCAATATCTATAATAAATTCAATGGGTAGGAAGGATTAACCCTTATAAACCTCCTAATACCTGAGTGTGTAAGGCTTATGATTAAAACCTCAATAATTGCACCTACCATCTCCATCATACAATAGTGGCCCTAGAAAAACCAACTTGCCTAGTAGCTACTAACTCCCTAGTTGACCGGTCAATCCATCTAGTAGGTGTCTAATTGATAGGCCTAATTATTGATTATTCTTCACTATTCAATTAATAGTCATTTTTTTATTTATAATAACATTATGAGTAATCTAAATGTTGAATATAGATACACTTACACACCTTTCTTAATTACATGTCATTTTTGTAAAACACTATTCATTTAGTTAGTTTTCCATAAGTCACCATTCATTTGGTTATTGTCGTACCAATCATTATTTATATGGTTATTTCCTCCCATCATAGTTCTCTTGCCATGACATATACCAAGCATTAATTTACCTCATTTGTCAACCATTATACATCATTATTATCACTAATTTATCTATATCCAATTATGCCATTATTTTCATATTCCAAACTAACCATGTCATATCCATTTACATGTACCATAATTACATGTTATTTTTAAATCATATATCACTAAACCATTATTTATCATTCCTTTTCTTTCCATTCCTTTTTGCATCATAATTTCCTTTCCATTTTTATACCAATGCCATCATTATCATGTCATATACATGTTCACACATTATACCCAACACATATATACCATTCGGCAAATGCAAGGTCTCACACCTACACATTTTTTCTCTCATCTAAATCATGCATACAACATTATTTTCATGCCACAATCATGATGACATAGCTAATTCACATCATTTCCATACAATACCTTTACTTTTACAACTTCCATTCACACTCACATACATATACACATGTAAAACTATATGGCATGCATAAAGTATATCAAATCCACATATCTTTGGTGTGAGAACACCTCTTTTTCCACCACCTATGGCCTTGCTTGTGCTTCACCTTTAATCCTTTTCTCTTTGCCCTAAACATAACCATTCCACACTTAGAAAAATTCCCAAAAATTCTACAAACCTCCAAACTAAAATCTAAAAACATGGTTTTTTCTTATAATCATGTATACTATCTAAAAAAATAAAAATTGAGAATTCATCACTTACAGTTGAAAATTGACACTATTCACCCCTATGTGATTTCTCACTTTCGAAGCCAAATTTCTCACTTCTATCACTTGGAATAGATTGTAGGGATTATGGTGGGTTGGTACCATGTAATTTTTATTGGGTTTTGGTGTGTATAAGAGGAGAGAGAAAAGAAAAATGGTGGGAGAGGGCTTATGAAGATAGCGTTGACTTTTCAGGCTTCAAGGGTAATAGATGAATGATTTACATATGTGACACTCTCACATGTGTAAGGCCTTTTTTATTAACAAGGTGGATGGCCTGAATTGCGATACATAGCAATCGAACGGCCCATATTCACCCGATTTCCATTTCAACTTCAAAAATTCATTTTAGTTTTTCTATACCTCTAAAAATAGTCATTTTAGTTTTAAAAATCCTCAATTAGGCCCATTAAGTGGCTCGTAAAATTTTAAGCTAAAACTCCAACGACCACTGTGGTTTTTATTCACTCATAAAAATAACAAATTTCAAAAAAATATTAGATCATATAAGAAAATTAATATTCCTTCACCAACATCTAGATTGGAATTTTTAAGCATTTGGGTATAGAATTTTTGGGTCAATCTGGGCACATCCTGAAGCTGTCCCCACACAAATTCATTTTTTGTCACTATTCACTAGTTCATGGCCTGAAATAATTTATTGGTTTTGGTAAATTTTTAAATTATTTCATTTTATCCATTTTTTGGCCCGTCAAATTTTTTTGAGTGATACGCCCCTTTTTGGCCTTACTAAAGTGCCCTGACTCCTGAGGAGCATTGTTCATGCCTTAGAGGTACTATTCATGAAACTTTGACTTACGGGCATTACATATCAAAACTTAAGAAACTTCCAAATACTATCATACTCTTTGATGGCTTCCGTTGCATTACTAACTTTATTAAGCCAAAGTCACACTTATTATTCTTGAAATAAAGCTTTTCATCTCTTAAAGTTTGTAATATAATCCTAAGGTGCTATTCATGATCTTCTCTACTCTTAGAATATGCTAGGAAATTATTCACAAAACCATAACAAATTGATCTAGATAGGGTCTAAAGATCTTTTTCATCAAATCCATAAAGGTTGCTAAAGCATTGGTAATCCTAAATGGCATTACCAAAAACTCATAGTTTCCATATCTAGTTTTGAATGCTATATTAGCTACATCTTCTTCCTTAACTCTCAACTACTAATACCCTGATCTTAGGTTAATCTTAAAGAAAATTTTTGCTCCTCTAAGCTAATCAAATAGTTTATCTATGCTTGGTAATAGATACTTATTTTTAATTGCCATTTTACTCAGCCACCAATAATCTACACACAATCTTAAGTATCCATCTTTCTCCTTCACAAACAAAGTCGATGCTCTCTGTAACACTCATGAAACATAGTTTCATGAATAATACTTTTCTGAGCAATAAACAGTGTTTTTAGGAAGTTAGAGCATTATACGATGGTTAAAAAGGGCAAGTACTGATCATAAAACTTTAATGAGCCAAAAAATAATGAAAATGAAAGAATTAAAAGATTTAGCACAACTAATAAATCATAATAGGCAGTAAAAAAGTGAATAGTGACATAAAATAGTTTTATGTTCGGATTGGTTCGGGATGTGCCCGGATGGACCAAAAAATGTTACACACTCAATATTAAAAATTTCAATGAGTCCATTGGAGAAAGAATTTTAATATTTAGAGGTCATTTACTATTTATTTAGAATTTTTAGATTTTATAAATGAATAGTGACCTGAGCAAATTATGGAATTTGGACCAAAAAATTTATGAGCCTTTTAATGGGATTAATTGATGATTTTTTACACAAAGATCATTATTTTTAGAGGTCTATAAAAATTACAATGAATTTTTAAAGTTTGAAGTAAAATTAAAAAGAAATGAGCACGAGAAATGAGAATTTGTGAAATAGGGCCTACGAGTCATTCATATAAAATGGTGATCAAGTGTGTATGAGCCCATACACACAAAATAAGCTAATCTTCCCTAAAATCCTAGAAATCTTGCTACCATTTTCTTCTCAAAATGTCCACCACATTTTTCTTCCTTCTTCCTCCATAAATCATTTATTTTTACACTAAATCAAGCAATTAACACCTTTAAAAATCCCTCCATAACCCAAATAACTTCATAGAAGTGGAATTTCAATAAAAAGAAGCTTAGAATGAGAGAATTCATCCTATGGTGAATAGCATTACCATGAATAGTAAGTTGTCAAAATTAATTTTTATTTTTGTAATAGAAACTAGAGGTCTTCTAATACTCTAGGTGTAATTATAATGAATTTTAGAGTTAAAATGGATTTTTAAAGAAATTTCTAAAATCTAGAAATGTGTATGTCGAAAAAGATAAAGGGAAAGGGAATCAATGGTAAAAGTGACCTTTAAAAGTGGTTAATTTTCAAAATAGAGGTAAGTGAATTTGAATTAAACATATACATATATGATTTGCATGGGAATTGGTATGAAATATGGTATGGAAGTATGAATTTTTAATGAAAAGGCATGTATTAAATTAGTATGTTTCATGTATTTGATGTAAAAATGAGTATGAATGATGAATGTGTAAATAATTGGTGAAAATTAAATATATATAATGTTGAATAAAGAATGGTCAAATGATGCTTATGGCATTTATATGTGTTTAGTGTGTGATTATGCTTATAAATAAATGCTATGATGATGAATACAATGTAAATGATGTATTAAGTATAAGTGTATATAAAAAAAGATGAACATGTATTGAATGATGATAATTGAACTTGAATGAGGTGGAGTAAGGAATGGTTGAATGGTGTTACATGATATATGTATAAGGTTTTGTGTAAATAGTGAATGCTAATGTATGTGAATGAATGAGACAATGATAAATATAAGGTACAAGGTATGAAAATGTGGTGAAATGTAAGAAAAGGAATGTGTAGATTATGAGACTTTGTGTGGCTGAGACAACATGGTGATTGGATGTATGTGAAATGGCCAATAATGTATGAAAATAGCTTTACATTATAAAGGAAAGATAAATAAGAAAACTATTAAAGAATAGAAGTGAAAAATAAATAAAATGGTGACTTATGGCTTAAAAGAGTATTATGAAATTGATTAATGTAATTGATGTAAATGGTGTAAAACTGTGTATAAATGATGTATATGTGATAAAATGATGAGGAATGATATGTGTGATATGGGTTCCATAATGGCTGAATGGTGTGTGAATAAAGTATGTAGGATTAATAAATGTCCATGTATGTGAATGAATGATTTAATGATGAAATTGATGTGTAATGTAGGAAATTGTGATGAATTGCTTAAAAAAAAGTGTGTATGTTAATGCACATAATGTCAGCTAGACATGTGACTTGAATAGTTGAAAATGAAATGGACATTAGTAGAGATAAATGGCTTTAAATTAATAAGAAAATGATTTTAAGAAAATGTGTCATGAAAAAGATTGAAAGCTAATGAAAGTGTAATATTTTATATGAAAGTGTGTCATGAGAAGTTAGGCACATTGAGAGGTGCAACAAACTATATGAAAATGTGTCAAAATGATGGAAATGAGTGTGGATGCAATAGAACTTCAAATGCCCGAATGAGATATATATGTGTTATGAGTGAATAGTGTATATTCAATTATTTAAATGAATGATGTATTGATGAATAAGAAGTATAGGTATGTATAATGCATGAAAATGTGGTAAAATAACATGAAATAAATATGTATGTATTGGAGATAAGAATGGTCGAAACATGTATTGAATGTATGTGTATGAGAATTGGTCATATGAGTATGAAAATGGCCTTAAATTGCAATGGAAATAAGAACTAAAGATGCACATAAAGAAAGTAAATGAAAATTTACAAAAATTATTACTTGAAATAAAGTATGTTATGAGAATTAAGGCACATTGAATGTGCACTTAGTTATATGAAATGAGACATATGATGATCATGAAATAAATGAGGTAATATGATGAAATACTTGGCGGGTAGCCATGGGAAATACAATGACCAGTGATTATGTAAATCACTTGGATGACACTATAAAGAATAGAATGAGGAAAAAATGAGTTTGAAAAATGTAAAATGACCTAACACTAAATGAAAAACAAAAAAGGACATATGGCCCATATAGTTAGGTACGCACTGGATGGGTTGACTAGTCAACTAGGAATAAAACAGCTACTAGGTTTAATCATTTAGATTAATACCATTTTTATTATGACTATGGGCAGGTGTAGCCATTATAGTTCATTCGGAGGCATTGCACAATATTTTTATGGTCGGATGTAGCTGGATTTTGGTTCATTGAACCATTGTACATCATGATGTAGGTGCAACTAGAGTGAAGGTCCAAAATATAGACCACTGTATAACCAAGATTCCACTATCCAGTGTACTTAGGTGTAGTCTATCATTATAGGCCTAATAATTAACATAAATGTGATGTGATAAATGATAAATGAAATCAATATTTGGCATGAAATGATGATACAGACTCTAATGAGAAATTGAGATAAAATGACCATAAATGATATGTGAAATTGAAACAAAAATATATGATGTAATGTATGGTATTGATATAATGATCTATTTAAGAATATTGAATTGTTGTAAATGCTTGATATTTTACATGATAAAGGAAATGAAAGCTTAGTATGATGTCATGACTAGGAAAAATATATAAGAATAAAAAATATGATGAGAAATATTCTATCGCCATACCTATATGTGATTTATATTTAAATTGTTGTGATTGACTGTAAATGTATGAATGCATGTGTGAGTGTGAAGCATGCTTATGTTTTATTCAAAATTCACCGTTGAGTTATACTCAATGTAGAGGTGTTCGAATGTGCATGTACAAGCTAAGAAAGGTATAAGAAGTCTAATTCCTCTATAGTTGAAATATAGTGTCTCTAGGGATACTATTTTTAGTCTTTTTCTGTAAATACTAGAAAAAGGTACTCATGTATAGAAAAGTAGTGGGTTTTATGATATAGAATTATATATAAAGAATAGTGATGTGTAAATGATAATAAAATAACAAATCTAAATGTATGTCTATAAATGTTGTTATAAAAACTAGTTTTAAATGTACATTTAAAGTATGAAGGATCAGAGACCTTATGAATGATAAAATTATGACTATGATTGTGATTGAGAATTTGATGAATTGAAGGACCAGATAGGTCCATAGAAGTTGAGGATGATGTATTTGTATTATAGAAGTGTTTTTCTTTGTAGGAAAAATTTTGCCTTTTAACCCGGATAGCCATTATGCTATTTGATTTTTTGTAAAAAATGCTTTCTAATGAAATTAAAGGTTTTCATGATATTTAATAACTATTATAAAATTAAAATAAAGAAATGATGGAAAAAAATTTTGAGACGTAAATATGGAAATAGAATAAATTAATAGAAGTTAAACAAATGACTCTTAGAGAAATCTGAGGATGGGTAACCTTAGGGGAAGTTCACTCT
>CANXYI012298500.1:0-10825 GCA_948208565.1 Hura crepitans | reverse complement strand
AGAAAAACAATAAGTAAGTGGTTTTACTTTGAGTTATTCTGAAATTCTTATTTAGTGTTAAGACATAAAGTTATATGGTAGTGAGTCTCTAAATATGTGGTTTTAAATGCAAGAATGATTCCAACTACTTAACATGTATATTTCAAAGCTACTCTTAGTAAGAGATTATAGTATAACAAGATGGATATATAATGTTTTCCTAGACTAACCTGAGAATAAAAGGATTACTAGCTTATGGTAAAGAAGTTTAATATACTTAAGTGGATAATCTAGGACTACGTAGAACACCAAGAGTCTTAAAGAAATAGGAAGTGATAATGTCCTTAGTTATTAAAGTTAGCAATATAATTCTATTTCAAGGGCAAAATAGCCAAAGTGGGGGAGAGTTGTAACATCCAAAAAAGGTTAGATGCCTTTTGAATGATCTAATTGATTAAATTAAGAATAATAAGGGAATTTATTTAATTAATAAAAATTAACTAATTGACTAAGGGATGTAATGAATGGTATACAAATGGAATTTATATTAAAATATGAATAGGTATGGATATAAGTGAGATAATAAAGGATTGAGTCAATTGTAAAAAAAGTAAAAAAAGGATGACCAATAAGAAATTAAGCTCTAAGTTGGTTTAAATGTTACAAATTGAGGAATCTAATTCAAGTTGGCAACCAAGAATGAAAATAAAGAAAAAAAGAGAAAAGAGAGCTGAGAAAAAAGAGGAGTTTTATCTCTTCTATCCCTTGTTTTGATTCAAGTTGAAGAAAATGAAAAAAATAAAATAAAAGAAGAAAAGATAAAAGAAGAGAAAGAGAAAACAGAGAAGGAGAATGAGAAGGAGGTAGCAACAATGGTTATGAACAATAATCAAGCATCAAATTCAAGAAGGATATTCAATGAATTTCAAAGGATCAACTATAGAATAAGAAAGAATGGATAGAATGGAACTAATATTACTGGATGATAAGCATAGATATCGATTCTAGTCTAGGCTTGACACTTTTGGGATGAAGATAGAGAAGATCAACTGAAGAATTTAAGTAATAGCAGTAACTAGAGGGTAGATTAAAGGCCAAGATCATAATACACTTGCAGTAATGGCTATTGTCCACAAAAGTCAGGTATGGTCTTTATAATTTCACCTCTATTTTTGTTGTATGATATAAGTAATTTACATGAGTTGTTGTTACATGTTGTGTATGTGATGTTGGGAGGAATTTTAGATAGAATTGAGAAGGTGTGGCAATAAAGAGGCATATATGAAGTGTTACTGCAGAATTTGCTTTCTGCAAAAGCCTAAAATTTTACATTCAAGTTTTGAGTCATACAAATGCTGTGAGGATTCTAGGGATGGCTCATTGTGTTTTTCTTGTGTTAAGGCTAGAAGTAGAGAATGCCACAGTCATGAGCATGAGCAGTGGTGCAGACAAGAGTATGTCTAGTGTGTAATAGAACCATTGCTATAAGACCATAGATATATAGATGTAACATTTAGATGTTAGGAGAAATGGAAATAATAGGTTGAGTTAACATGGTGGGAGGTTTAAATGTCTACAAAACACATGAATCAAGGGAATTGACATAAGGTAGTAAGGTGAAATCACTAGTAGGGATGCATTAGGTGCAAGGGAGTAATAGTGTTTGGATAAAAAGCTTTAATTGTTATAATTATGCATGAGGTTAAGTAATAACTATATGAATTATGCTTAGGCCAAACTAAGTAAAGTTTAGACTTGAATTAAATAATGAGTTAAGTTAATCACACATATTAGATAATATTTTGAGAAAAATTAGCGATCAAAAGAAGCTCTCTATGGGATAGGTTTAGGACATATAATAATAACTAATGGTAAGTCATGTAACCATGGCAAGTCATGTAAACATAACGTAAGATATCAGTTTAGGCAGGGAAATTATAGCTTGATCTACTTTGAACATATGTGAACATTAAGGAAAAGTTAATTACATTTTAATACTAGATATAAACAAACATATAGTTATGAAATGGTTTTGATGATGCATATAAGAAAGAGGACTTATGTTTTATGTATTACATTAGATGCTAAAAGGAATTAAGTGGAACATGTTTTGAATATATGTTTTGTGAATTCCATTAAGTGCTTGAATTGTCAACTTTCCATTATTGAGAAACTCTTCCTCACTCAATAGGAAGGCATGTACTCCTTTATTTTCCAATCTCATTAGTTTTTAATGGTGGCATGCTCATGTGTTTAAAAGCTAGATTACTCAAAGTAATATAACCTTAAAATAACCTATAAATTGCCAATATTTAATGTTTGCTTATACAATTGTTATACTCATACATTAAGTTTAGCTATGTTTCAATATTGTTGACACCTTAGTCATATCATGCTTAAGCATTATGTAAAGCTAGGTGATGGTATATTATACATGAATTGTATAGCATGTCATAGGTACCGAGTTGGAAGATTAAATGAGAAATTGGTGGTAAAAACCTAACAAACTTAAACATATAACATGAGCCTATGGTAAACCTTTACAGAATCCAAAATAGGATACCTTTGGCATGCCAAGGTATGGTATAATATAGATCTGCCCTACATGATTTGGCTTTAGCCATAGGATTACATGATTTGGCTTCAGCCTTAGATTCCATGATTTAGCTTCGGCCATAAGTTACATGTTCTGGTCACAGCCACATGTTACAACATAACAAGGTTGGTCATTCATGTTCCCATTATCCTTCCTCAGGGTCATTCTAAAAGATTATTACCAAAGGCTCTATAATCTTTAATTATTTTAAAAGTAAAAAGCATAAAAAGCAAATAAAAATGTAATGAGATCATGAAACATGATATAAAATGTGATATAAATATATTATGAAAGTTACAGTTACATACTTATGATTCCATCAATGAAAGCATATAACTTATGAGTACAATATAGTTATATGTGTGTATGTGTGTGTCTAAGCGTAATCTAAATGCATGAGATGTACAAAGTAATAATAACAAATAATGCAAGTATGTCTTTAGCATATAAGGCATGTGTATGATAAAACTAGTAAAGTGTTATATCAAGTAGGAGCGAAGATATACATGCACACGACCAATATACTTAAGTGTAATGAAAACCCCAAACAAACATGGCTAGCCACATAGGTGATTGAAATTGCACTAACAATGACACACTTGTACTATGAATAACATATGCCCAAGACTAACCAGTAAGAAGTATTTATATACCTATTCATACGATGAAGTCTTAGATTTATTTAAGTTCTTATGTTAAATATTATACTAGAGCTATGGTCATAATATTCTTAAAGTGTAGTATGATAATCCCTTAACATGTAAGATAATGACAAAATTACTTACCCTGCATACAGGTTATGGGAGGAAGCTAAGAAAGACACCTATGTAGCACATCTTATCTATAATATCAACATAGCACAGTATTAAAGAGAATTTTCAATGTAAATTGGGATGTCAAATGTATGACTATATACATGGTTAAAAACAAGATACTTGAGGTTCTATAATTATATATATATATATATATATATATATATAACACGCACATATGTAAGGGGGAATCCCTCATATCTGTATATATATACATAACATGTGATTAAAGAGACTTGCTAGCATAACCCACTAAGCATAGCCATATCACCTCTACCAAGTGGTGGGACTTACAAGAGTACATGTATATATTTATAGAGTAAAGTTCATTATTATTCCATGTGCAATATACAAAAGATTTGGTTACACCTTGTAGACTATTCCACCCAAATCAGGCGGTTTAGTTGTGTTCTTAAGTTGTCATAGGGGTAGACGAACTCTACGACATAGTAACACAGTGTGTTGAGACATGAATAGTGTACAAGCAGTATTTAGATGATTGTTGCATGGTATAACAGATAAAAGTGTCTTTCATACAAGTAAAAGTTTTTGATAAGGCCTTCGAACAACCATTATGCCAATGGAATTGCAACTTAGGTTTTCAGTATAGTAAAATCAATAATTATAACATTGCAAGTTCTAGATATAGGTTCATATAGTAGCACTTCCATTTGGATACTCGAATGTGTTCAAACATGGGGCGTTACATAAAGTCCCTAAATAACATCCTAACCAAAATAATAATGAATAATTACATAAAAAATAAGTAAAAGGAAAAAAATAAACTCAAGAACATCATAATATAATAGAAATAAAGAAAACTAAAGAACAAATAAATAATAACATCAAAAAGGCATTGAACAGTAAGTTTTGCCCTATGTGAGGCCAAAATAGTCGTTTCCTAGGAAGGTAATCGTTTTGCCTCTCTAGAAAGTAATGACGAACACACAAAATATCCAGAATAGCCTAAAAATGCAAAATTACATAATCAATCCACTAAGTGTGAACATATCAAACTTATACCCACATTAGGATGTAATTGCAAAAATAAAACAAATAAACCCTAATATATATGGAGATAAACAGAATATAAACACACTAAAAATAATGAAAAGAGCAATATCTAAATATGCACATCAAAACAATATTTAACACAATAATAATCATAAAATGGTAGAAAAATAAATGAAAAAGCAACAAAAAGAAAAAGAAAATGAGTATAAGAGAATAAAAAGTAGAAAATAAAAACTAGAAATAAATAAAAAATGTCAAATGAGGGATTAAATCACCATGCCTAATTATTAGGCAAATGACTTAATCCCCATATTAAAGGAAAAAAATGGAACATTACCCTAAGATAATTACCTTTAGATTCTCTGCAAATGGTTGAACCAAAAAAATACCAAAAATGGGTTCTAATCAGAGAAGAAGAAAATGAAGAGTATAAAATCAAGATTTTTGGCTTTATTAGGGAAAGGAATCTTCCTTGCTAATGGGCGTCATTTAAGGTGTTAGCTTTTTTTGTCCTTTTTTCCATACATAGTTAGGGTTTTTTTTTTTTTGTTGACACCCAAGCAAAATGGCCATTTTTCTGATAAAAAGCTTTTTTTTTAAGGTTGAAATGATAGTGTTTTGACTTAAACATCAGGTGACAAAATAACCCATTTCAAGGGAAAATGGTTATTTTGAAGAAGTTCAAAACCCATTTTGTGTCAAAATGGCATCATTCTAGTTGAAATTGACCAAATAAAAAAATGGTGCATTCTAAAGAAAACAGCCATTTTGAAGTTACTCCCTAAAATGGTGTAGTTTTGTGAAAAGCTAGAAAAAAGGCTAGAAAAATTGTTTTTGAAATTTTTTAAACTTTCTATATTATCCCAGTTAATATTTTAAGAAAAAATAAGGCTTTTCAGCCAAAGAGATAACTTTTAAGCTCTAAGAATCCTTGTCTCTTTCTTTTTAGTCAAAGATAGAACTTCTAAGGTCTAAGAATCATTTTTCCTTTCTTTTCAGCCAAAGAGAGAACTTTCAAGGTCTAAGAATCCTCGTCCCTTTCTTTTTCATCATTAGACAATCCAACACTACAAGAAAATTAACAATTAGCAAGGAAGGTTTCCCTAACTAAATTAAAAAAAAAGTCCTAACTAAAACCAATGAGCTAGGATTTAGAGAATACACAATTACCATAAGCAATAAATCTCTAGCAAAAAAATTAGTGAGGACCAATTTTCCAAGCTAAATTTAGTAAGGACTCCACTAATTAGCAAGGACAAATGTCCTATCTAATGTTTAAGTAGCCTGGCTATTTTCTAGCAATTGTGAATTCAAAATAATACTTTCTGTAATTTGAGGGAAAATGTCTAAACTAAATTGGAAGGATATATTGTCCAAGGTAAATTGATATGTTCATTTTATATGAAAAAATATTAGTAAAGGAATTAGTTGTTGTAAAATGCAAATGTTCCTAGTTATGTGTTTTAATTTAATTAAATCTAAAAAAAAATAGTGAGGGAAGTTTTCTTACTAAGTCTTGGCTAATTTTTCAAATCATTATTATTTTTATTTTTATTTTTATTTTTATTTTTATTTTTATTTTTATTTTTATTTTATTTATTTCTTGTATTTTCTATTAAATTAAAACTCATACAAGTAACACCATTCAACCACTTGCTTATATATGTATTCAAACACTAATACATAAAGGAACCAACCATTTTTATATACATATATATAAGAGCATGTACATCAAGTTTAATATGTTGCAACCGAAAATCAAAAGTAGGCCCTTATGTGTAAAGTATGAGCAAAAAAAAAATTGTTAGCCTTAAAACTAAGCAAAAACACTACCTAAAGGGGCTTGATATAGTAATGGCAAAAAGTTATAATACTTAAATCATTTCAAAGCATACCTAAGAAAATAAAAAAATAACTGAACACTACAAATTCTTGTACCCCTGTTATTTTTTCTATAATTACAACTCAAGCATAAGGAATATAAAATCATAAATATAGCCAATGTGAACAATGATCAACAGTGAACCTTCAATGGCCCTACAAAAGTGATAAATCTTTATCAATTGAAAGCTATCAAAACAAGCAAATATTGACTTAATATGGAAAAATATCATTATTAATAGAATCAAAACATTTTCTAATAAAAATATAAATAATATTTTATTAGTTTGAGATAGATAAGAAAATAAGATATAGAAATATTTCAAACTAAATAAAGAAATTACAAAACAAGTACTTTTAGTAATTGCACTTAGAAGTTATATGGAATACCAATTCAAGCACTTAAGTTTGCTCTAACCCTATAACTAGTTGTTCTAAGCTTTTATTAATCATTTCTCCACGAAGTAAATTTTAGGAACTCTATTTCTTTCAGTTGTATGATGCAATTCCACCCTAATTGTGATCCTATAAAAACTTCATAGAATGTCTAAGGAATTCAAAATAAGAAGCTAAGAATTTTTGTAATTACTGTAATCAAATCTTAGATCTAACAAAATTTTTGTGGATTTCAAGCACAAAAATTTTTATAATGAATAAAGAATTTTTAAAAAAAAAAGGATATTGCATGTAATAATTTAGAATCAGTAGTGCAATAATTCTATGGCCTATATCAGTAAACCATCGCTTCATCAGTAAAACAACTAGGCTTGAAAATTATTTACTTACTAGAACAAGAGAGCTAGATAGCCTTTCATCTATTGCTAGTTACCACTACTATGGAAAATGGATAGCGGATTACTAGTAGTGAGGGAAAGAAGCTATGGAAAATTATAATAGATTACTAGTAGTTAGGGAAGAAACAATGGAAAACGACTTAATAAGCACAAACCTTTATATTAGCCATATATATGATCAATGCAGCGGTTCTAAATAGAAATATACAAAGAACTTTATTAAAACAAAAGCAATTTTTTTGTAGCAATTATAACAGCAGAAGATCAATATTCTATCTGTTGAAACTAAAACTAACTAGACAAATTAAATCCCTATTTGACATCAATAACTTAGTGCTTTAGTGTTTGACAACAACCTATCAAACAAATAAATGAAACTCTCCCTTTTTTATAATTAAATTCAAAAATTGGTCCTCTTACTACTAGCACTAAAATCAGAATTTAATCTAGTCTTAAAATATAGTTAGAAAACTCTTGCATGAGAAACATAAGTTGTAACTATGAATGTGAATTCTATTAATAATAGCTAGGGTCAGTACTATTATCAAAAGTAGCAACTTCTTGAGGTCAACTGTAATAGTAGAAATCTTAACACTCGTGTCAAATAGCAATTACACTATCCTCCATAACTCATGTCTCCTCTATAACCCTATTAATACAATTTTATGAACAAACACATATCCAATTTTCTTTTACACTAAGCATGCAAATAAAATATGTAGCTTAGTATATGATATCATGATCCTACGTTGTGGTGCATAAGTTTATCATGCCATAACTCATAACATTCATATGCATAATAATCATAATGCTGACATATATTCCCTAAAAGTACTTATGCTCATGTAATAGAACTCCTTTTAAATACTTAGCATACAAGTGAAATCTATGGTGTAACATGTCATATAATGATCTTGAACTTGTGTTCATTTATTCAATGTACAATAGTTTACAATACATGAAATCATGGAAAGTAATGTGTTAAAATATTACATGTAATAATTCCTTAATCCATCTTAGAATAGTTTAGTCATTAATCCATTATATAGTAATGATTTGACCTACTCTAACTACTTTACAACGTATAGGACACATTAAAAATGCTAAAATCAAATAGCAAATCCCTTATGATAATAAAACATATTTCATTATCGAAAATATGCAGAATTGTAAGACTTTACATTGCCACTTTCATTATTCTAAACTATCATCATTTTCCCTTGTTTCAACATGTTTGAAACCACCATCATAACTTTGTAGAAATGATTTAAATGCACCAATTAACACCAAAGGATAACACCCCAACATAAACGCCCAGTTTGTAAATTTTATAGATTTTGTAGATATGAATAAAAGGTGCCATTCACTCGCTCCTGCCATAGCCCCCTTTTCCTTCCCGAAATTCCCTAAACTTAATTCATTTACACACTATGCAAATCAATGAACCATATTACAATATCAAGTTCACAAAATTGCAACTAGAATTCAAAAATTGAGTTGTTCGTACCTGACAATAGTCAACTCCCCTTACAACTACTGCAATTCAATTCTAACAACAAATTTGACTCTTTACCCCTTAAATTGCCTTTTTAACTTAACCTCCAACTCCCTAATTGACCTAAATTAGATATTAGTTTAGTTTAATAATGACATAGGCAAAATTCAGCCCAATTCCTCATGCAGTAGTTTTGTTCTTCCTTTTTTCACCTTAATTCCATTTAATCCCTTTTTAATTCCATAACAAAACCCAATTCCCATTAATTCCAGGAAAAATCAAAAATTGCATAAGAAGTTCATTGAGAATCAAATTATTACCTCCTAAAGTCATAAACATCAAGTACCCCCTTACCGCTGCCAATAACCCTCGATTTCTAGCTTCCTCTATTTCCTCAACTTGCTTCTTTTCAAAATTATATGAAGAAATTGAATAACTAAGGATTGAATTTTAGAGATGAAGCTCTTCTTAAACCCAGCTTTCCCTTCCGTCTTATCTATCTCTCTTTTCTCTTCCCTTTTTCTTTCTTTTTTCCATTTCATTTTTTGATCCCAAACCAAGGCAAAGAAATACAAATTAAAGAGTTTAAATTGGTTCCCTTAGCAAAAATTACAACTTAAGTCCTCTTCCTTTCTAACTCATTCAATTACAATGAGGTTTTTTATGGGCATTTAGAGTTATTAAGAAAAATTATTTAAGAATTTTACTAGGACTAGTGTCTTAGCTAAATGTATTTATATTGAAAATTAAAAAATAGTGAGGATAATCATCCTAAATTTTATGAATTGTGTAATTTTATTTTAACAAAGAGAAATTATTTAAAAATTTTGCTAAACTAAAATCTAATTAAATATATTTATCTTAAAAATTAAAATATTCTAGCAACGACAACTATCCTAGCTAATTTTAACTCATTATTTTGTAATTTAATCTAATAAAGAGAAATTATTTAAAAATTTTGTTAGGGCTAGTGTCCTAGCTAAATATATTTATCTTAAAAAATAAAAAAAATGTTAGCAAGGATAATGTCCTAACTAATTTTAATTTATTTAGTCTGTGATTTTAGTATAATAAAAAGAAATATTTAAAAATTTTGCTAGGACATATTTATCTTAAAAAATAAAAAAAAATTAATGAGGACAACCATCCTAGCTAATTTTAATTCATTATTTTGTAATTTAGTTTTATGAAGAGAAATTATTTAAACACTTTGCTAGGGCTAATGTTCTAACTGAATATATTTATCTTAAAAAATAAAAAAAAAATTATTTGCGTGGACAAACATCTTAGTTAATTTTAATTAATTTATTTTGTGGCTTTAGGATAATTTAAGAAAATTATATAAATTAATAGCTAAGACATGTGTCCTCACTAATCGTAGTTGATTCTGGCACTAATATAACGGCGCCTCATATTTGGTTGAACTTTTTATTCCCCTTACTAAATCCTTGCCAAAACCCAAAACTCACTAATTTTAGCTTGAAAAAGCTTACGCTCTAGCTAAGTCATCACTATTTATTAACTTTTTTCTTGGCCATGAATGTCCTTGCTAATTGTTGATTTTCTTGTAGTGAAACTTGGGACCTCTAGGACTTAGTGTCTACAGCCACACATCATCATTATTTGAAGAAAAACTTTGTTCAAACTAATATAACTATTTACAATAGGATCAATGAATTGTGAAACATGAGAATTTTGTTGAAAATTATATAAACCTCTTTGAAGATCAGCTGTACCAATCATTTTCTTTTTAGACAAATCATGAATATGACCAAACTTGTCAATAATTAAAAGAAGTTTGTAATTAGCAACAAGTTTGCTTACTAAAATAAGATTGTAAGCAAGGACAGGAACAAAAGAACATCTATCAAAATAAGATATGGATTAAGCGTAACATATTCGATATAAGTAGTTGCAATATGAGTGCCACTACATAATAAGATTAAAAAATTAAGCACCGATTGTAGATTAAGAAGAAGAGAATAATCATAAGTAATATAATATGAGGATCCAATGCCAATAATCTAATCTATTGATTTAAAATCATTGGAGGAAGAGATATATAAGCATGTACCAAATGGTTGTGAAGACATGGCCATAATGGGGGCAACATTTGCTTAAGCAGAGTTAACAGTAGCAACATGAGTCGAGTTGGAGCATTAATTAAGCAAAGGTAAAAGATGAGTATATTGTTCTCATGTTAAAGAAAATGATTCAAATGCAAAATCCATTGTACTTTTAGATATTTTTGTTT
>CANXYI012298437.1:0-11039 GCA_948208565.1 Hura crepitans | reverse complement strand
TCGAGGTGTTACAAGCGATCTAGGCGACAATTAGAGGTAGAGAAAAAATATTTAATTGGAAAATCTTTGGACTAGCTAATAACAAGGGTACTATACTGTGCAATCATATACATTTGCATGCTTTATCACTCATTCATCATAATCACTCATTTTTCACACATGCTTAAATACTTAATCTTTTATTTTTCATAGTCATTTCATTCCTTTACCTCACCACCTTTATGGCATATTTTACTCTACTCCTATTTCATGGCACGTTTCACTTGTCTTCTCAACTCAACCTACTTCTCTACACCTTCCTTTCATTCCTTAATCACCCTAACATTCACTTTCATCAAATCTAAGCTTTTCCTATGACGAGTTTGAGAGGAGAGTGGTCTCAATAAATGTACTAGCTCATGCATACATCTATCTAAAAAAATAGATTTACCTACTCAGATTCTAAGAAAAGATTCATTCATGCATCCACTCTAGGAAAAAGATACATATTTACCTATACGTATATCTTTCTTTATCCTTCATCCATCATAAGAAGAATTTTCATTCATTATGAGAAAAGATACATTCATCATTCAACATATATTTGCCTTTACCATTCATTCATCGTAAGAAAATATGCATTGATCGTTCAATATACATCTACCTTCACCATTCATTTATCATAAGAAAGGATTCATTCATTCACTCATTTAAAAGAAAATCACACAGTTGCCTATATATGTAGTCCTTATTCATTCAGATTCCTCATTCATTTAGAAAAAAATAATAAGCAAAAACACATGAATCACTACATTCATCATAAATGCTTTAGACATTTGAAAGCATACCTCACCGCATTATTTAGAGAAAATTAGGAACCAATATGCATATCCTCTATCCATTCATTTAAGTTTATTCACCCATACCTATTCAAGTAGGCATGCTATTCAGCCAGACCTATTCAAGTAGGCATGCAATCAATAGATATGTATCTATTGATTTATGACATATTCATATCAAGTCATTCAATCATCATATTCATTCACTAGAGTCATCTCATTCACCACCTTGCTTCGACGCTTATTCATCTAAGATAAGATAGAGTGCATTCATTTATTCAAGAGAAAATTAGGTCACTATATCACTAGACACATTCATACACGTGCACATATATCGGCTCATTCAAATACTAGCAATAAGTCAGCACCAATGAATCCTACATTAGTCACATACTTCTTGTATATAACATATATACACATGCATTATTCACAGAGTCTAGCATATTCATCCAAAAGAATTGAGTAGAAAACATTCTTTAGGTTTACATGTATCAGTACAAACATGCATGCATTAACATTCATCACTTGGTATAAGCATCTTATATAGACATCAGTTATATAGCTCACATAGCTTAAGAACATAAAGGACAAGTAATATGCACGTACACATCATCTAGGATAGAATTACGTTCATCATAAAAAAGATTCATTCATTCATTTATCTAAAAACTAAGCATAAACTTACCCATGTAGGGCACTACATTTATATCACTACTCACATGTGCACATATCTTAGTCACATAGTTCATGCACATAAAATGCACACTCACATGCATTTAGAAGAAAATTAGCCACATAAGTTTATCACTTCTATACACTTAGATACATTTAAGCCTCTAACTTATGCATTAGTTATGCACTTACATCACACATAACATATGTGCAGATGATGTCACACATATATTTGCACGATATTAATTCCCTAACACTAGATATGGTTCGAACCAGTTCTTTAGACTTATAACTAGATTCGGTTTGGTCTACACCATCAGACTATTTTTTAAACCTATCACCAGATTCATTTTGGTTAACTTTTAGCCTTTTAGACTTATCACCAGATTTGATTCAGGTTAACTCTTTTAGACTAATCATTAGATTTGGTTTGGTCCATCTATAACTTATAAACCTAAAAGCAAGCAGGCACCCACATTCAGTGTAGCTTATTTTAACCTAGAGGCAAACAAGCACTCGTATTCAGTGTAGTTTTCTTTAGCTTTAACATTTTTGAAATTCCTTTGAAGACAAACAGGCACCCATATTCAGTGTTGTTTATCATTACCTAAGGGCAAGCAAGCACCCGCAATCGGTGTAGTTTTTTTTCACTTAACATCTTGAAGTTCCCTTAAAGGCAAACAAAAACCCATATTCGGTGTAGTTTATCTTCACCTGGAAGCAAACATGCACTTGTATTCGGTGTAGTTTTCTTTAGCTTTAACATCATGAAACTCTCTTAAAGGCAAATGGGCACTCATATTTGGTGTAGCTTATCTTCACCTGAAGGCAAATAGACACCCTATTCGATGTAGTTCTTTTTAGTTTAATGTTTTGATCTACCCTGAAGGCAAACATGCATTTGTATTCGATGTAGCTTACTTTTAAACTTTATCTATTTAGAAACTTTAGAAGCAAAGGCATATTCAGATCTAATTGGATTTTCACTTCACCTGAGGACAAGCAAGCACTCGTATTTGGTGTAGTTTATCTTTACAATATCAATCTTTTTTTTAAGGGAAGATACAATTCAGGTCTAGCTAGTGTTTGCTTTGATTTAGAGGCAGGCATCCGTATTTAATGTAGCTTTGTGTTAGGCAAGTATAACTTCAGGTGAGTATCTCAAACTCAAGTACTTTGATGTGTATTATTACTTTAGAATTTCACAGCATACAACAAAGTAAGGGCAATTGTAGACGCTTTACTTTTGGGCCTATAATGATAACCAGAGATAGACTCCAGCAATAAGGTAAAGAACCTAGAACCTTGGTTTGTATAGACTAACTTGGTAAAGTCCACTCAGACTTGATGCTATGAGGTCCACACTTGCTAGCCTATAATAGTAGTGCCTACAACCCATGGTTCACCTAGACAAGCCAAAGCCCATGTCCGCATGGACTAAAATAGACTGAGCCTAGAATAAGGCCTAAGGCCCATGAATCAGCAGGGTAAACCCAAAGCCTAGGTCCGTACGGACTTAGCCCCCATTGTTTGTATGGACCTGCCACAAAAAAGCTTTTAGAATATGATCTTCCTATTGGGACTCTAGCTCCTAATCTTACTAGGATTTTGCCTTTTTTAAATGGGAAAGCTATCCACTAAGCCTATAAATACCCCTTCCCAAGGGGAATTAGAAGAGGAAAATTAGAGAATTAAAACCCACAGTTTTGAGAGTTTAAGTATTGATTTCAAAGTAGGATTCACTCTAATAGTCCTAAGCCCTTACTAAAAATCTTTCTTTCCAAAACCCTACATTTACTTTATTGCTTAAAGCTAATCATAAGGTAAGATCTGAGGCCTCCATTTGTATTATTCATTCTGTTCATATTGTTTATGTAATTGAGGATCTCCCAGGATTAATCAACATGTGAGGTGATTCTATTAATCCCTATATTGATTATAAGAGTAGGTTAATGATTTGTACTATTTTTATTGTATTTAATCATTCATTAAAATGATGTAATCATTCTAGAATGGATACCTAAATCGCATAGACTCATCTTAATGCATGATGAGGTCTGCACGGACTTATTGTTTAAATATGTGCATAGTATGTAGTCTGTAGGACCTTTGTTTGATAACAATTTTATGTTCACTTAATGTGCTATGTTTTGATGATTTTAACATATGATATTGATTTATATTTGTGCTTTTAATATTTCATAACCATTCCATTCCTTAATATGCATGTCATTAATATTTTAGAACTTACGTGTGGTCTGTACGGTCTTCCTTTCACGAGGAATGTAGTCCGTGTAGACATATACTTTGAGAATATACATTTCATTTGTAGTCCTCATGGACTCTTTTTCACAAAGATCATAGTCTGCATAGATATGTGTTTCATGCATGTGTGTTCCATGTCTCAGTCTGCACAAACTCCTTTTCATGAGGAGTGTAGTTGACACGGACACATGTTTTGAAATATAATCCACATGAATATTATTGTGATGAATTTATATTTTCCTTTGCATGATTAATTTGACATCCACTTAGTTATTATCATCATCTGGGCATGTACCATGATTATTCATATTTGTGTTGCATATGTTGTTATTATTTGGTTTAGTGCTATTATGAGGTCCTCACGGACCACTTTTTGTGTTACTAATTATTTTCCTTGAGTTGTATAAGATTGACCTTCTCATTGGTTATAAGGTCTGAATGGACATGTATGTTATGACATGTTGTAGTCTGCATAAAAATAGACCAGGAGCCATAATGAGTCCTCACGGACTTGCTGATGCAGAGATAAGGCCAAACATTTTATTCTTTATTTGTTTATTTGGTTTTGTACCTTTTATTTCTTTTGATATTTTGGGTTGTAATAGTTTCATTAATAACTTGTCTTACATGCCAAAATGCCTAACCTCACATCGATGGTTTTTTACACAATTAATTGGTGTTTTCTTAATAAAATAGTTTTGAGTTTTTCTTAATAGAAGTCACATAAAAATTTATTTTAACAAAGTCAATCTCCTAGAGATGGGAGTTAGGCAATTACCGCCAATTCCTATGAAATTATGGGTAGTTATCCAGTCAAACAACCATTAATGAATGACTCAATTTTTGGATATTTGATTTACACTTATGCTTGTTGTATATTCTAAATATTGCAATTTATTCTCTCTGAGTAAAATGGTGACACATATGCTTTAATTAAAATGCTTGCTCGCATGATACGGGATTGATAAATGTTAGAATATAAATGAAGGTATATTATTGGGACATAAATAAGATATGATTTTAAACCCTTTCTAGGTAAAAGATCAATGGTCCTAGATTAGAGCTAGGTGGTGACAACAAGACACTAATTGCCTCATCCTTAATAAAACAACAAAAATCTACAAATAGCCTTGGAAAGATTCATTTCATGCTCAGCTAAAATATACCTCCCATTCTTCAAAAAATTAAGAAAAGTAAGAAACTTCAGCCAAAAATCTTCTTGAGTAGTCCTCTTTTTTTGAGTTGACTAGTTCAAGAAGAAAAAATATATTTATATCTCTCTATGTCCAGGGAAATAATTGCATTAGTACTTATTGGAGGAGAAGATTCAAAGTAGTAAAAGCCAGTGTATAAGTCAAGTCTTACGAGTAAAAGAGATTAGGTCCAATAAAATAGGATAATTATAGTAAGCACTAATAATGAGTTTGAGTAAATTAAAATATTATTTTAAGGTGCATATGATAATAGTCTGAATGGACTATTGTCTGAGAAAAATCTTGCAAAGACCTGCCTTATAAAGAAAAATAGCAGAATGGGCAATGAGGCTTCAATGTTACGATATGTGATTTGAACCTAGGATCGCTACGAAGGTTAAAATCCTCAGAGGCTTTATCGCTGAATTTACTAGAGATGAGCAAATCCTAAGAGTGTCATTGTAGTAGAAGAAAAGGCTAGAGTAAGAGTGTTCAAGGGGCCATACAACATCAAAATTGAATATGCCATGAAGATTTCTTTTAAAACATATAACAATGTAGCATAATATGAAGCATTTATCCTTAGTCTAAAGCTAGCAAAGAAATTCACTTGAAAGAGCTTGTAATTGAGAGTGACTCGCAGTTAGTGGTTAATCAAATAAATGGGAATTTTGAAGGTAAAGAGCAAATTATGGCACATTATTTAGTAAAAGCAAAAGAATTTCTAGTTGAACTAAGTTAGATTGGCATATTGTGGAAAATTCAACAGATCCCAAGGGATAAACATATAGAGGCAAATAAATTGGCCATAGTAGAAACACCTAGATCTCCTACACTTACAAAAAGAATAATGATCAAGGAAAGCAACAATCCTGTAATAGAGCAAGTGGGGGTATTTCAGACATTAGAGCAACCTAATTAGATAGATGGAATCAAGTAATATCTAGAACATGGAGAATTACTGAAAGAGGAGAAAAAGGCACAGAGGATTATTAGAAAAATACTACAATATTCAATCATAGATGGACATTTATACTAAAAGACTAAAATGCATCCGTGGCAAAGGTGTATAATGGTTGAAAAAGGAAATTACACAATACAAGAAGTGCACGAGGGTATTTATAGAGTCCATGCAAGCACCCGATTTGGTCGTAAGGAAAATACTACTATCTGGCTCCTATTAGCTCATAATGCATAAAGGCACGTAAGATATAATTTAAAGATTCCTATAATGCCAAATTCATGGGAAAGTCTTAAGGAGATCATCAGCACTTTAGTAAACCAATAGGTATAAACTAGCCGTTCAACTAATGGGGAATGGATATCTTAGGCCCTTTTCCAGTAGCAACAGGGCAGAAGAGATTCCTAATAGTGGTAATAAAGCATTTCTCAAAATAGGTGGAAGTAGAATCGTTGGCAACAATAACTGCTGGGAAAACAAGAAAGCTTGCCTAGAGAGAAATTGTTTGTAGATTTAGACTACCCAGAATAATCATTGCGAATAACAGTAAATAATTTGATTTTGTAATATTTTGAGAATTTTGCCATAACCTTAAAATTCAGTTAAGATTCATATAAGTGGCTCATCCTCAAACTAATGGAATGATAGAAGTGACAAATAGATCAATCTTAGAAGGCTTGAAAATAAGATTGAGTGAATATAAAAGAAACTGGGTCGAAGAGTCGCTAAGTGTCATATGGGCTTATAAGACAATAGCCCGAATAGAGATAGAAGAAACTCTATTTTCCCTAACATATGGATTGCAGGTGGTAATACTAGTTGAAATTAGACTCCCATCATATAGAAAGGAGATGTTAAATGAAGAAGCAAATGCAAACGAGCACAATTTAAACTTAGATATGATAAAGGATAGGCAAGAGTTGCCATAATCAAAATAAATGCCTACAAATAGAAAATCTCTAGATATTACAACACAAAAGTCAAACAAAAAATATCAAGTTGGAGATTTGGTACTCAGAAAGGCAAAAATCAGACAAAGCAATGCGTGTTGGCAAGTTAATGCAAATTGGGAAAGGTCCTACATGGTATCACAAATACTTGGGCTGGCAACATATAAATTATAAACTATTGAGGGGAAAGAAGTTCCAAGGGCATGAAACATGGACAACCTTAAAAGATATTTTCTATATACTAGCTTTTTTAATCATAAGCCGATTGAACCATAGATTGCTAATAAATGTCTTAGGCATAATATGCCAAATAGCATTAGATAATTAGTAGGCCATATAGCCTAAGACTATTATTTTTTTTTTTGTAAATTTTTAAGTTATTTTATTAAGTATGAATTCTTATAAATTTAGCACAAACAAAGTAAAATAAAGACTCGCTAAGTTGACATAGTAGTTATAAAATGAAGAAATATGAGAAAGCTTGAACTAGTACACAAAGGCACTAATATATAAGTCGCCTAGAAAATCATTATACAACTACATTATAAGCTAAAAGTTCAAAGCACCACTATAAGCACAAGTGGAATTACAAATTACTAATATAAAAGCATGCATAAATAAAAAAGTTAATTGAATCTCATAGAGTTTTAGATCATAAGTTTGAGGAAATTAAATCATGAATTTTGAAAAATAAATTTATGTTAAACTACCTGAATAGAATGTCGCAGTGTGGTAAGCTAATAATACATAACATTTCAAGTTATAAAGTTAACTAAATAAAACTTAGAATTAGAAAAGAAACTAAAGGGATAAATCTAAAAGTAACTTGGCATACAAAAATAAGTTCAAGTTAAGAACAGTTCTAACGAACTTAGATAAAATTTCCTTAAGTTTAAACATTTCACATATATACAAAAAATGAAATAAAAATTAGGCTTTATCAGTTCCTCAAGCTTTAGATTAAGTAAGGTGAAGAGGAACACCTTTATCCTTGTTTGGTAATTCTAGGTCCTTGACCCAGGAGAAACTAAATCTAGAAATTTTTTTCGAGCTCAGATTGGATAAAAATTGCATTAAGCTCATAGCCCTACCTAGCTCATTGATGACCTCATTTTCCTTAGCCTCTAAATCTAAAAGACGCTTTAACTCTAGATAAGCATATTTTTTCTTCTGGGCTAAAAGTTCCTCTTCACAACTCTTACTCTTAGCCTCTAGATCATCCTGCTTTTCTTTAACTCTAGAATTTTTATAGCTTGAGAGGAGACGAGTTGCTTTGACTCACTCAGTTCATGAGTTTTCATTTGCAATTCTTGATTTTTATAGGGAGGTCTTTTCTATTTGATTCCAAAGCACCGATATCCTTGACGCAAAGTTTCTTCTAAGAGGTTGCTAATTGAACACCTTGTAAAGAGAAGATAAAAGGTTGTTAAAAGTAATACAATTAAAAGAGCAGTGATAAAAGTTAGGTAATATTACCTCTAAAACTTGATTGGTGCATAAAGCTGTCAGTTCATCAAGATCTTCACATGCAGTATACCTCTCTTTGTCTATAACTAGATCAATAAAGAGTCAAAAGTATTTAGCGATCGAAGGCACTCTAATAAAATCCTTTTCTTAGCTACTTCTCAAGAGCTTCCTTTATATCAAGAACTAGAGGTAGCCTATGAGAGATTTTTTTTTATAGCAAATTACTCCTTAGAAGCACAAACACCAATCATGTCTATTATGTCATTCATGACCCTAGCAATGATTGGTGGTTTAGTATCAGCTATTATATTTTCAAAAGGTTTGATCAGACTTTCATCTGGAGGGGTCTCTTCAAAGGAACTCACCACTGTATGGTATTTTTGCTTTTTTGTCTTTGCCTTTGCTTTCTTGGCTACTTTCTTCCAATTTAGTGATCTTCATATCTCTAATACAAAAAAAAAATAAATTAAAAAGGTCAATAAAACAAATGTATTTTAGCAAACAAGCACATCAAAATGTAAAACTCACTCAAAGGGTTTGGAGGAGTTTGCCCCTTCAGAGGGTAAAAATACACTATAACTAGCTCAGCAGCAAAAAGGAATCCTTCATAAAATCGAGAAGGGTAGACCAATTTGGTCTGATATGGGCATATTTCAAAGTGTGATCCTTGACATAGATAATTCTCTTCGATTAAGTCAAAGGGAATTTACCCGAACCTTCTTTAGGCCTAAAAAATAAGAATTTTTCCTTCCAACCTTTGATGGAGGTGTTTAAGTGGAAAAAAGATCTATTTGTCCTAGCTATAAAACTGATAAAATTCTTATCTATTTTATGAGAAATGTAATAGAAACAAGAAAATAACTCTAAGAGGGAGGAATTTAAAACTGGGTACACATGGCTTTAAAACAAGCCAAGATCACCTAACCATTAGGGTGTAGCTAGTTAGGGGCAAAGTTGTATTCATATATAACATATTCATAAAAAGGATAAAAGGGTAAGCAAGGGCCATACTTAAAAGATGCCTTAGGGAGAGTTATGTATCCGTTAAAAGGCCTGTTAGATATGGTAATATCAAGAGAAGGCTTCACTATTGTAATACATAGGGGGATATCATATTAGTATCTAAAATGCTAAAGACTTGACTAACTAATTTAGTATACCTATTGGCGAACGTAGAGAGTTGAGAAGAAGAAATCGATCTAAGACTTGAACATGTTCAGGATTTTCTAGGAATAAAAATCCTAGGTTGTAACTTAAATGATTGAGTCACCTTTAAACAGGCTCTAGATGATTCAAAACTGCTAGAAGATTCTACAACTACTGGTATTTTGCTAGAAGATTCCATGGGAGATATTATAAAAGTAGACGAAAATTTTCACTTATGTAGCAAAGTAAGAAATTCAATTACGAGTAATCTCATAACGGCTATAAAGAAGCTGAAACGACATCTTGAAATACAAAGGATAATAGTTGTCAGCAATAAATGGGCCTGAAATCACCTCTCGATAGCCAATCTTCCAATCAGACAAATGGAGGGAGCAAATGATAATGCAAAAAATTAAGACATGCTCATAATAGGATTTTTATTCAAATAAGAAGTAGGAAAATTAAATAAAAAAAATACTTTAATAAGTAAAGGAATTAATATCTTGATGGACAAGGAAGATAAGTCCTACAAGGATTAAAACACTTGCCATGATAACATGTGTAAGGACTTATATAAAAAGTAAAATCCCATATTATTAGGTACGCAATCTTAATTTATTGTTAAGAGTTCCTACTCTTGACGGTCACCTGACTAACTAAACACTGAGTGCTAATCCCAAGAAATTCAGGGCAAGTTCTCATATGTTTGCATAGCATTCGCAATCATTTTTCTCGATTGATATCTGGTAACATGAATGGACGACCGTCCTTAAGAAGAACTTACATTATTTTAGTAATTATTAGTAATTATAATTCTTAATAAGATTTAAATATTCATCATTGCACCTAAAAGTCTTATTGCATTTCATTTGTTCATTTTTCTAATATGGATAGGTTCAATATATATAATAAGATCATTGGTTTTTTTTATATATATAATTATCATCATTGAGAAAGGTAGAAATTGTATTTGATGTACAACTATTTGACTTATAGGTGATATATGGATCACTTTAGTTATTAGATTGTAACACCCTAGATAAGTTTCATATCCACAAAACATTGAAGAGATGTTGGGTATAAAAACTGCTGATAAAACTCACATTGGATAAAAATGTAGGAAAAGTGAGGTTTATAAGTTTAAGATCGAAATACTAGTAATAACTTGGGTTAACTATTTTAAATTGTATGATTTGGCCGTTTGTAGGTTATTTGGGACATTTGGATCTTGTCTTTACCATTGATATCAGAGCCACTCCATGTGCAACGTTAGACAATGTTGAGGCATGTCTTCGCGAGAATGCCAAGTCCCATATTAGGAGTGTATTATAACACATTAAGCAAATCCTATATCAACAAAATACAATAGAGACATTAAGTATAAAAAATGCTTAAAAATCTTATATCGGATAAAATTTGAGAGAATTGGGGTTTATAAGATTAGAGCTAACTACTAGTAATAATTTAATTTAACCATTTTAAATTATATGGTTTGACTATTTGTAAGTTGTTTGGGATAACTAAATTTTGATCATTACTAATATATATATATATATATATATATATA
>CANXYI012298378.1:0-18972 GCA_948208565.1 Hura crepitans | reverse complement strand
AGAGCTTGTAGCCATTATGTTTGCTTTAAAGATATGAAGGCATTATCTTTATGGGGAAAAGTGTTATGTCTTCACTAACCACAAGAGTCCAAAGTATCTACTGACAAAGAAAGAGTTAAACTTGAGGTAAAAAAGATATATAGAGTTAATCAAGGATTATGATTGCCTTATTGACTACTATCCTAAGAAAGCTAATGTAGTTATGGATGCCTTGAGTGGAAAGTTTATGTCAGCTTTGAAGGCGATGCATGTCAATTTAAAGCTATAAGATGACAGTGGTTTGTTAGTTGAGTTGCAAGTCAAGCCAAGTTTGATACAGATAGTGAAAGATTCATAGAACAATGATCATAGGCTTTAAAGTATCATGGGTATGATCTAAGAGGGGAAGTCTATCGAGTTTATGATTAAGGAGGATAATTATTTGTATATTCATGAGTGCTTTTATATACCAGATAGTGAAGATGTAAGATAGTCGATTCTATAAGAAATGCACAATGCACCATATGTTATGCATCTTGGCAATACTAAGATGTACCAAGATTTAAAGACGGTATATTGGTGGTCGAGCATTAAAAGAGACATAGCTTATTATGTGACTAAATGCCTCACTTGTCCGCAAGTGAAGGCTGAGCATTAAGTTCCTTCTAGTTTGCTCATCCCATAGCAATTCTAGAATGGAAATGGGATCAAGTCGCTATGAATTTTGTGATTGGACTACTGATGACCAAGAATAAGCATGATTCTATTTGGGTGGTGGTCGATAGATTGATAAAGTGAGCTCACTTCATTCCAATAAGAAAGGATTATTCTTTAGAGAAAGTGGCTGAACTATACATTAATAAGATATTTAGGATTCATGGAGTGCCTTCTTTTATTATTTTGGACAAAGATCCCCGTTTTACATTAGGATTTTAGAGGAAACTCTATAATGCTTTGGGAACCAGGCTTAGTTTGAGCACAGCTTTTCATCCTCAGATGGATGGTTAATCAAAGAGGCTTATTTAGATGCTTGAGGATATTCTCCGAGCATGTGTCATAGAGCTTAAAGGCAACTGGGATAAGTATATCTCTTTGGCAGAGTTTGCTTACAACAATAATTACTGGGCAAGCCTTAGTATGGCTCCTTATAAGGTATTATATAAAAGACGATGCAGAACTCCTTTGTGTTGGAGCGAGTTAAGTGAGTATAAGCTTATGGGACTAGATTTGATCAAGGATGCTAAAGAGAAGGTGAAAATCATCAAAGAAAGGCTAAAGGCTATTCAGATAGACAAAAATCCTATACGGATTTGAAAAGAAGAGACATCAAGTGTGAAGTTGGTGACAAAGTCTTTCTCAAGGTAACTCCATAGAAAAAGGTGTTGAGGTTCGATAAGAAAGGAAAATTAAGTCTAAGGTTCATTGGACCATATGAGATCATAGAACATATAGGTCCATTGGCCTACAGACTGGCTTTACCTCTAGAGTTATAGCAGATTCATGATGTGTTTCACGTCTCGATACTGAGAAGGTAAAAATCAGACCCTTCACATATGTTGATAGCTGAAGAAGTGGAGATATGGCTAGACTTGTCGTATGAGGAAGAACCTAGAAGTATCCTGGCCAAAGAGGTTAAAGAGTTGCAGAACAAGACAGTGTCATTAGTGAAAGTGTTATGGTGACATCACGTCATAGAAGAAGCTACTTAGGAGAGTGAAGCTCATATGAGAGAGCAATACCCATATCTCTTTGAATCAAGTATGTCGAGGACGATATCTCTTTTAAGAGGGAAAGAAATGTGACGACCCAAAAATTTCGACTTTCATGAATAGTACTTCCCGAGATGAATATTGTTTCCCAAAACCCGAGTGGCACTAAGTGTACCAATGGGGAGTATTAATTATGAGAGAATTTTAAGCAAAGTTTAAAGCCAATCTGAAGTCATTTGAATGGTTAAAAACACTAAAGAAGATTTTACGGTAGTGTCCTGTGAATGGTGCTGCAGGCAAAGCTGAATCATAAAATAAATAAAAAGTTGCTCAAAATAATCTGAAAATATTACAACCTAATACTTAATATTTCAAATATTCCATTGGCTTTGGAATCAGAATTTTTAGATATCGGGAAGTATTTTTACTTAATTTTCAGGAAAGAAAATATATTAATTTTTCGGGTTTCTTTCATATTTCGAGCTTTAGATTTTATACGAGATTAAAGGAGGAATTTATCTAATTTTGGGGACAGAAATGAGGGAAATCCAATATTCTTAGAGGGGATAAAAATTTTTATGAAAGTATTAGAAAAAATATTTTTTTTAAACTATAAATACCCATTTCCTTCTAATTCCCTTAATTTCCACCCACTTCCTCTCTCTCAATTCCCTCCAAGCCGACACACTTATCTTTTCCCCTCTCCTCCATTTCTTTCATCACACACTCCTACCCACCATCAAAAATATGTCCTAAAGGGTAGAACATCCCAAACCGAACCAGTAGACACCCAGAAACTCGGATTTGGCAGAGTATCTCGAGTGAAATCGTGATTTCCTTCCCTAGATGAATAGTGCACATTCGACAATAGGATAATTTTTTTTTAGTTTTAATATTTTTCCTAGGTTCCTCGAGTGCCTAAGAGAGTATAAATAGGCTCATTTTAATTTTTAGAGTTTTTTACGAATTTATATTATTTTTTTAAAATCGAACCAATTTAAATTTATAGGCGAAAACTAGAACTGAGCTTGCCAAGGCAAAAAAAAGGTCTAAGAGAGCATCGGGTGTCCCGGATGACCTATCTCGGTATGTGTAATCACCTTAAATTGAAGAAAATGATAAGATTGTCATTATGGCATTAAGACATAAATGAGGCAATTAATGTGATAATGTGTATTAAATGCAAATTTAGTATGAATGATATTAATGGATGATAAATACATGTAATGAGCTAGCCTAAAACTTGTTATATATGTGTAATGCATATTTATGGTGAAATTAGGACATAAATGCATTATGTCATTAATGGTGCTTTAGTATGTCAAATGTAGTTAATGTGCACATGTGTATGTATCATTAAGGAATGATGGAATGTGCATATATATGACATGAATGAGATGCTAATGCTGAGAATATGTTGGCCAAATGGTTAATAGATGATGATATGCACCTATATGTAATATTATGGCTAAAATGAGCCATTAAGGCATGTTAATACATGGATGACGATAAATGATAGATTCGCATTAAAGGATGTGACTTGAGCATCCATACATGTTGTATGATAATTAAAATGAGTTATGCATGTGAAATTGTGGCCTTACACAATTAGAGGTTAAAATTTCATGGTTAGTGAGTTATATGGGCAATTTGTGACTTATGTACATGAATGACTTGTATATCATGTTTTATGCTTAAATGCCATTCCGAGTGTGCACATGTGATGACTATAATATATGTGTATGCTTAGTGATGGCCAAATGAATGGTGTGAATTAGGCATCTTTTATGAAAATAGATGCATGTATGAGTAATGAAAGATGAAAATGACTAAAATGTGAATGTGAGAAGTTTGAAATGCCTATTTGCATGGGTATAGGCTATAGGAAATGGCCGAATGCCATTTTGTTTCGGGTATAAGTGATTGCCTTATAATAGTCGCTAAAGGTAGATAAATCGTAAAATACCGATATTATGTGTAAAATGGCATGTAATGCGTAATATGATTGTTGTGCATACCCATGATGCATTAGACATTATAAAGCTTGTTAACAATGAAAGTAATGGTATAAAATATGGTTATGATGCTGGACGAGTATTCTAGCTTTCACACTTAGGCAATGTGACCATTTGGTGATAGTAAGCTTTATTAAAGCCTCAATTGGCCATGCTATGTATAAAATGACATATGCTACTTAGCATAAGGATTTAGGCCTCACTGATGTGCAAAATTCCTAATGTGATCAGTTTATGCAAGTTATATGTTAAAAATGGTTAAAATGGAATAAATCGATAAGTTTAATGATGCCTATATATTTAGATAACCTAGTTTGGATAGGTTGACCAATTAACTAGGATTTAGTAGCTGCCATGCTTACCTTCAGGTATAAGACCTACGGGTCAATGTTTACATGTGACAGGCACAAGGTCTTCATTCCAATGTTTTCACGTACCTTTGAGAGCAAAGCCTACGGGCTAATATGCTTACATATTTGTGAATACGAGTGCTTTCAAGTACAATGTCTTTATGCACTTTTAGGCGTGAGTGCCTTCGAGTGCAATGTTTTATGTACCTTTAGGTGCGAGGCCTTCAGGCCAATGGTATCTGCTATCCAGCCTTGGATAGTTATCATTTTAGTATGGGCATAAGTTAAATGTAAAATAAGGTAATTGTGACTTAAATGATGCGTTAATTTGTTAAATTAATAATTTTGACATAATGACAAGTTAAACCTAAGAAAATGATAAATGTAGTAAAATGTGGAGTTTAATACACATAAAATTGATGATTGGTGTATAAAGGGCCATGAAACCTAAACATGCGGTAATGGTGCACATGAATGGTTATGGTTCGAAATGCATGTTATTATACTCACTACAATGTGTAATTGAGTATGTGTATATTTTTAAGTGATGTATAAGCACATTATGCATATGGTTATTTTAATTATGTTAAGGGCAATTATGTTGTGATTATGGACATAATGTGGCTTGCATGTATTTGAAGGCAAGTATGTGCAACAAAAATGCATAATTATGTGAAATTCATAATGTATGCATATGTGTGATAGTAAATGATTCACTTGATATATATTGCATAAATTCATGCTTAAACTGTCATATTCAAGATAAAGTGATTACATCACTAATCGAAAGCTTAACGCATTGCCCATTTGCGATGCGTAGGTAATAGAGTAGCAGATTAGAGTCAAAGCTTCTGCCTTATAGGAGAACACAAAGGCTACCCTTTTAGGGTACTTTTTATTTCATTTTGTAAAATAATGATAATGTAAATATAAATAGTGATACTCTTGTGATTCTAGAGGGATTGGGCCTAATTTGTAAACATGAGTCGATTTTATAACTAAAACTATATTTATTGTAAAAGCTTTATATTTCTTGCATAACTGGTATTATAACTCTTGATTTTGCATGTAACAATGCTGAATGAGATAAATCTGAGACTTTGTAATTTTTCTGATAAGTTTGGAGGGTCAGGAGGACCTATTTGGCATTGAGATGTGTTGTATGTCAATATAGAAGTGTTTTTAATAGGTTTTCTATTTGGAAAAGTGTCCCGTACAACTATTATGCTGCTAAATTTTTGACATGATGATCCCATTAGTTGCCTCGTATAGAGTGCCAAATGGTTTTTAGTGTTTTTATAACTCCTTAAGTCAAGAAATCATTTAATTAATAAAAGTTTTAATTTAATTGGTTTTTTAGGTAGCAAAATCGGATATCGGTATGTGTGCGCACTCTCTATTTGAGTCTGAAGTATAGAACGAGTAGAGGGCATCACATCCACAGCCCGATTCCACTTTGAATTTCACAAAAAACCAATGAAAAAAGCAATTTCGGAGTTGGATGAATAGTGATAATCTCGGTTCAGGTAAGATTTTTTGAAATATGATATTTTTCCTATGTTCTTCAGGAGCCCAAAAGCACATTTATGGTCTCGATTTTCATTTTTCAGCATCGTATGATTTTTACAAAATCTTTCTTATTATGTGAATAGGGGTTTTCGAGAAAACTTGAGATAAGGGAAAATCTAAGGTGTAGACGGTCCTTGAGGTTGCATTACGATCATTTCGGTATGTGAAATTGAATTAAAATGTGCAAATTTGTTTATGCCCTATGTTTCACATAATATGTATATATATGTAAATTTGAAATTAATTCCATGTTAAAAAGCAATTATGACTTTAATGGGGTAAAGTAATATATAGGATGTATAATCATGCATTTATGATGCTTTAGGTGTATGTGACGTGATGCAAGAAGGCATGTATGGATGGTATGTCATTTTGGTCGAATGGTTATATGGGTGCATGAATATGTGTATGTTTGTTAATGCATGCTTGTGATGTAGGTTAATGTATGTTATCATGGAATTATGTTATATAGTGTTGTATAATGAAAATATGCCTTCTTGATGTGCCATAAGCCTTATGGCCGAATGGCCATGTGGTCAAGCTGGTGTATATGTGTTATCATATAATGCATATAAATGGTTTAAAACATATTTAATAACATGATAAATACATTATGGTGAATTCTAATTTATGGGAAAGCATATGGAATTGAATGAGGGTTTTATGTCCATTTTGTATGTGGGAGATGCATATAATGAGCATTTCTATCTAATTGATGAATTAAGCATGGGAATAACTATAAAACTTGTTATGTGTGTAACATTGGGTGTACGTAAAAAAATTCATGACTTTTAGGTGGATAATTGCCTCATAGCTACTTGTGTGGCTAAATAAGCATTAAAGCATACATGTATGGGTATGCTTGAATAGTGCATATTGGTCATGCATGGATGCACATGCATAGATGGGCATGAGAGATGTAAGCATAATACTGTTACAAGGTTTTAAGCTATATGCATGTATGTGTATTAGAGTATGCATGTGTTGAGGATGTATGTTCCTTTATGCATGCACGTGACCTTATGGACATTAGTGTTTGAGGTATAATATAAAGACTTTTTTTGGATGTGCTCGAAAGCTTAGTGGAAAAATGGTCTTATTAGGTAACTAAGCATGTGTATGCTTTAAATTAATCATGTAATGAAAGATGCATGATCACATATTTGTTATTGATCACGAGATGGAAATAGGATGTTGGTAGTGTGATTATGAGCATGTTATCACTATGTGTGTGTGTGTGTGTGTGTGTATAGATATATAGCTTTCGAATGTGGCTTTTTCATGACACATTATATGTGAACACTAAAATAAGGAGAATAATATAATTTCCCTAGTTAGTCATTAATTGGTTATACCAAATTAATAATAAGTTATTCTAACCTTTAATATGAAGGTGTAACAAAAAATACATTGGTTATAGCCCATATAAGTAATAACCTAGTAATAGATAGGTTAGCTGGTCAACTAGGGATAATAGCAGTTGCTGGGGCACGTCAGTGCTTTTATGTGTAAGGTTTATGGGTCCACTTTTAGTATAACTTAGAGGCCTATATTCTTGATCTTTGGATCTATGCTAGTACAACCACTGGTCAGGTCCAATGGGGCCACTGCACACTTTTACATAGGTACAGCTGCTAGTCAAATCCAATAGGATCACTGTACGTATATATACTGGTGTAGCAGCCATTTAGGTCTAAAATATGGGCCACTACACATCTAAATCATGTTATCCACAAGAGATGTATTTTCTTAATATGGGCAAATAAAATAATGATCTTATTTAAAGTTTAATAATGGACTTTTTAATTGGTCATATGTATATTAAATCCGTATGTGTGAGGTGTTTTCCATGTTATCACGTGGCTTATACTATGTTTAGCATGACATTACACTTATGCATTTTATGTATTGCATTGTACATATTATGACTTTGTGCATGCTTATATAAGTAAGAAAATGATAATGCATGACAAAGATGTAGCTATATTGCATGTGTTAATTCGATTTCACCACTAAGCTATTTGCTTAGAGCATTGTTTTCACTTGCTATGTGTAGGTAAGGACACTTAAGCTAAAGCCTTGGGACACCAAGACTATGGAGAGGAAGCTTTGCTTATGGTATAGTTTTGTTATAAATAACTAGATTATGAACTGTATAGATAGTGACAAAAGCACTCTTATGTTGTAATAGTTAAGTTATGGGCCTAATTTTTTTGTACTATAATTTTAAATATGTTTTATGATTTTGTAACCTTATTTAAGATCTTTCATATGTTTGAACATGTATGATATCTCTTCCTAAGTTTGAGATCGTGGTTTTGTGCTGATGTGTGATTTGGAGTGATTAGGAGAATTAAAGAGATGGGAAATTTGTTGAGAAGTGTTTTAAAAGTGCTTTTTGATTTGCAGGTTACTATTTAAAATTTGGGATAGTGCTTGGTACAGCTGTTATGTTGCCAAAATTTTGGCATGAGGATTCTCAAATTTGAATTTGTAACTCAATTTTTGAAAAGTTTTTGAAAACCCATATTTAAATGGTTTAATCATGATTGATAAGATTGTTTAAAATAAGGTTGTATGAGTTAGGATTAGATAACATGTTATATAGGTATAGTCGTGTTCGACGATCGGCCGTCATCCGGATCAGGTAAAAGGTGTCACAAGTTCACTTAGCTTATTTTTCTTACCTCATCGACCATTTCACTCTCTATTTAATTCTGACTAGTATATTTAATTTACTAATGTGTTGTATAAGATTCATTTTTATGTTAGTTGTCTATTAATTAGCAATTCTTCTTTTGTTTGTTCATTGACTATTGGCTAGTTTATATGAAATATATTGCCTTAGTATTCTATATTGACATGCAGATTTTTGCATCCCACAGGACATAAGTGAATTTTATTTTTATATTTTACAACTTTTCTTTTTCAGAAAGCTTGCTATACTTGTTCACAATCAGTATCTAAAGGCTCAATTGCTCCTAATCTCTATGAGTGATGAATTTGTTGCATAGTCGTTGCTTTTAGTATTAACATATCATCCTATGAAAAATAATTGATATGTGTATTAAGAGATATGGCAAGAAAGAGAGAAGTATATTTCAAAATTTATATGTATCTATTTTTGTATTCTTACTATGGCAAGAAGTATATTTCAAAAGAGTGAAGTTTGTGTGCTATGTGAGCTTAATCTATCTGTATTCAAAATTTATCAATGTTCCATATACAATTCTCTTGTATTGTGTATTTGGTTGTTCATCTTTAAGCACTATTGTTTTCTACCATGCATGAAAAGGGTGGTTTTAATGATTTAACTACAATGGATGGCCCAAGAGGTTGAGGTGTGCAATTCCCATTTACTGTGACAGGCCATGTTATTATAAAGGTTTATTTTCATCTCCAAGTTTCCTAGTTATGGTTATTCCTCTAGTTAGTAAGTTGAAGTTGATTTTAAAAGAGCAATGTAGTTAGGGAAATAAGAGAACACCATATCGATTTGTTGGGCGTGAGGCTATTGTTACAACACAGTGTTTGAATGGATGGTTAGTCACTTTCTTGCTTTACCTTAATTTTTCATTTTAGCATATCTTAAAGATTAATCTATTTGTCAGAAATAGTGAAACTGGGTTGAACTGCGTGCTTTTAGCTAGGGGTATGCAATGGGCAAGTTAGGTCAAAACTTGGCCCAATTATCCCAAATCTGAAATAGTTTATATCTTAGAGTTACTAACTTAGTAGTTTTATTGGCAAGTGTAGAGATTATGACGAGGCTTTTAATGTTGTGAATTGGGTGATGTAGTCATAGTATATATCATCTTTAGTGACTAAATGTAATCTATTTTTTACTCTTTGTTTATAATTTCATTTTATGTTTAGTTACTCTTTTTAGTGACTCATTATAAAATATTTTTATTGTGATATTTTATTTATTAATATAATTTTTGATATTATGGTGGCTTATGGGTGGTTATTCAAATAGATAATTTTATTTTTTAAAAATTTTTAAACAATTTTTGACAGATTAATAGTGGATTTATGCGTCCCAAATATTTTTAAAAACATTTTTGTTTTGAATTGTGACAGATTAGGGATGGATTTATGGGTAGTGAAAATAAAATTCAACAAAAACCGCGATGGGTTTGAGCCGAAATTCTTTTAGGAATCTTAAACAACAATTAAAATACGACAGAACAAAATAAAAAACTCGACGAACATTTCATTTCACAACGGATAATTCCCAACAAAGATATGCCAACGGATTTAGTCCATCGCAGATTTGTTGTGAAATAGTAATTTGCGACAGATCCGCCTATCATGATATTCAATTTTTTTTATAGTGTATGATTATATACCAAAGACCTTATTACATGGTTTAAGATTAATTACCAAGTAAATGAATGAATATAAGCACTATATAAAGAAGAATGCCATATTCTTAAGAAATGATTGTCACATGTTACATGAAATATCGCTAATACTTAAGCTTTAGAGCATACAACTAACATAAGTATTGAAGAACTAAAAGCACAAAATAAACTCTCAAGCCCCAAAGAAAAACATTCCAAAGAACTAACCTATAGAGACTCTATATTATTACAAAAGAAATAAGGAAGGAAACAAATTATTTAGTGTGCCTATTTGTAGAAAAATATAATTCAAGCTATTGTAAAACTCTAATTGAAAATAACCAAATGTCTCTATCAAGAATTAAAACTTGAACTAGCTGAACATAAATAGCTAATGATCATAACACAAACAAAGAGCAGACGTGGTTTGAGTGCAGTGACTCGGTGAATGATAACCATAACACACATCGAATTGAGAACATGCAATGGTTCAGAGAAAATTTAACAAATAAAATAGTATTTTAATATAATAACAAATCAGATATAATAATAAATAGACAAAATATTTATTTCAGAAGAAAAAAATCAATAATTCAAAATACCTGGTACAGTACAATAGCGTGATGATACTCCATATCACCAAAGGCCAAATAACAGATAATAGATGTTTGCACCACAGATATTATGCAAATGATTCTAATGTAAATGTCAATGGTATCTAATGCATGGCAGTAAGTTATGCAATTCCCTAAAATATAATACATGTGGCGGATCAGATGTAGATCAAATAATAGATTGCTCATGATAAAGCAAGATATAGATAATAGCTGAGTACATGTATCAGTTTGAAAATACTTTCCAATAGCATATCAAATAATATCAATTAAAATCAAATATCATTTAAAATAGACATTTCTATCAAAATTTTCAAATTGAATAGATTCAAATAAATGTCAATCATCTCATAGAGACTAATAAATATTTATCAAAATATATAATAAATTAATAACCTAAGAACCTATTTCCAAAATCTATAGCTTTAAAGCAAACAATTTTTTTTTTCACAATAAAATGTAATTGACAAAAATAGCCTAGCTAATATAATAAATAAACAATAATAAAAAAAAACTTATAGAAAAATAAAGTTTAGATAAACATTAATAAAATTTGGTAGAAGAATAATAAATTTAATAAAATGAATTTTATGAAAACAATAATTTTGTTATCAAAGTAAAAAATGATGGTTTTACAAAACAATTGTTTTTGTAATTGCCACTCACTTGAATAATGTTTAAGAAGCAGTACCCAAAATTCAACTAATAGCTACTCAATCTATAAAAGGTATCTCATAATTTCCTAATACATATAAAAAAAGACAATTACTAAAATATCTAGAATTGTTATAGTGCCTAAAAATGTTTTAATGTACTTAATACATCTAATAATGGAAGATATTAATTTTGGACATTGTATTGTACTAATGCATTAAAAGTTTTCACAATACTAATGGACATTGATTTGGAGAATTGAGCATTTCTAATGGAGAAAGAAAAATATGTTAGTTGTTTCTTTCTTATACTACTGTTCAACAAGGTAATAAGGAATTTGTAGCTAGTTTTGTCATTTAGTACATTAATGATATGAGTTATAGTAATAGTAGCAGCAACAACAATAACAACTACTACTTAGTGCTTTTGGTAGAGAACTTGTGACTCGTTTTTTGCAAAGGTTGTTCTTTTTTTTTTTTTTTGTTATGGTACAATCAATTGTCGAAAAAAAAAAACGAAAGAATATGTTTCTACATGTGTAACAAATGGAAGTTGGTCTATTGAGTGAAAAGAATAATAGTAACCTATGGTTATTAATTGATAGTAGATAACACAATAAAGGACAAGAGGAAGCTTTAGAAAAGCATAGAGGATGGTATCAAAATTGTATACAAAATATCAACAATTCACACAGTTCAAAGAGGATGATGTGAACACTTACGAAAACAAATTATAGTAGTTTAATAGCAAACCAAAAATACAAGAAATAGTGAAAATAAATAAATAGAGAGGACTTACAATTATATAGAGAAGAGAAGTACACATAAGGTGGCCATTGAGCACTAAGAATAGTATTTTTAAAATAAGTCTTTTGGCTCATAAAAAGAATGGTGAGATATAGATATAGTGCAACAAGAGTTTAACTAGAATAGAGACTTTAAAGAGAGTAGTGGGTAGGTGGTTACATAGTCTTAACTTAAATTTAATTTTTTTATAATATACTTATTTAATATATATTATTATATTAATAATTCTAACCGCATGAAATTTTTAATAAACTAAAATGTTTAACTGGCATATGCTAAAATTAATCAATAATATATGTAATTACTCGAAATCTTGAGTTACAGAGAATAATGCTCTAGGACTCGTGTTGGGCACTCGGTATTTAGGGAGTCTAGACTTAAGTAGTACTAATCGAGGTACATATGTAATCCAAAAATGAAATCAAAATAAGGTCATTAAAGGGTCCAAAACTCAAAATAAAATTAAGGTAACGACTTTATCGCATAAAATGGAAAGGTTTGGACTAAATAGGAATTTGTATCAAATTGATCTTTAAAGTATTTTTTTTTTTAGTAGAATATGATGACCCTTTCCACCAATGACAATCACATGAGACAAATAGGTTTGAATGATGGAGGGTTAGACAAGTGGTAAGCTCATAATCCTTAGATTTGAGAGTTCGGTATATGTGAAAGTGTGATACCTTATCCCACCACTATATAATGCCTTATACCAACAAACAAGTTCCAGAACACACCATTTTAGGACATGAAAAACACTTAAAGGTTAAGAACGGTTTCTTGTGTTCTCTCGAGTTACATGGAGAAATCGAGGATGCCAAAACAATTTAAGGAAACTTTCCAAATGATTTCCAAGGCCTTTAGTGAAATACCTTTCGGTGGTAAAAAGATTTGAAGATTTGGAGTGAATACAATTTACAGTTTTTGGAGGACTTCTTAAGGTATGATTTTCTCTCTTTTTCTTTTACTTTTTCAAGATAAAAATTCTCTTTGAAGATGTCAAAAATAGAGTGAGAGAGATTTTGGAACTTGTTGTTAAAGTGTTTGAAAAGGAAGGGAAAAAGAGGTTTTCAGTGAGGTGTTAAGAACTCTAAGCCAAAGCCATTTCCTATGAATGATGTGAGTTTTCTCTCTTTTTTAAGTTCTTTAAGGAGTTCGTTTAAGTATTTGGAAAGGCTTTGATGTTGATATTTATAAATTTTAATGTTATGAATGAAGTATAAAGTGATGGCAAAGAAGTCTCAAGCTATAGATTTTGTGTAAGATAATAACAATAACGATGATAATAATTACGATGTTAATTTAAATAGGATAAAATTTTAGGTATGTTAACTAAGAGATAAGAGGAGAAATTGTAACACTCCGTTACTCGATTCATTATGGAATCTGAGTAAGGCGATTTCACATCGTGTGCCTAAAGTACTTGTAACTTGAACTTGAAATTTTTTTTTTTACTTAAACAAAATATAATTAAAGTTTGTGTCATAGTATTTGAAAAATCTGGCAATATACGATTATACAAGGATCACTGCCCAAAAACTATTATAAGAAAATGCATTTCTATAATTCACGGTCAACATAACTACAACTCCAACACTTGTTCAGATATCCATCTCAATACAACCTCAACATTTCATCAACAAATAGCACCATGCAGTTCAAGCTCCGAACATATGTATATCAAATAACCATAAGACTTAGGTTTATATGCAAACTATTATCACACATTTCCAACAAGAACATTTAGTTTACAGTTATCCATTTATAGGTTACAAGATATTAACTATGTGAGAACATGCGTAATCAAAAGGTAACCAAAATTGACCAAAAAGTAATTACTTTAACTCCAAAGGACCCTATTTTGATGGAATTAAACTATCTTCACACTTCAGTCGTTCTTTCGCTGTTTAGCTACTGAGCTGTATCTGCGCGTATGAAAAAATCCACCGTACTTAGCTATTTGCTCGATGATGCCAAATAAAATATTAGGATGAGTGGTAACAGTCACTAGGTGAGCTTTGTGATGTTGACATTCATAATATTTGTAAAATAGTGGAAAATATAAGGGAATTCCTTAAATAAATTAGAAATTATAAATCTTGAAATTTCAATTAAGCAATAAAATTGTTATAATATATTCTAGAGTGTGTTTAAACATACAATCTAAATTATTTAGATGTTACTTATAATTTAATTTCATAAATTTTAATATATTTAACGGAAATAATTATTAGAAAATTATTTATTTTATTTTTATTAATTAAATCCTCTACAGAATCTTATAATTTTCGGAGATTTAGGTTTAATACGTTTTTGCAGACTATGTAAATCTTTTGAAGCTTATAACTTCAATAAGATAATGAAGAAAATTGAATCATTTACTTATTTAAAATAAAATTTCCACAATAAATTTTATGATTGGTTTCTTTGCCTATATATAATACAAATTAATCGAAATATAGAGGAAAATTTATAAATAAGTTGCAAATTATAGTTTATGAAATCTCATTTAAATAATAATAAGTTGAAGAGACTGATGTTTGGAATTTTGGTTTATATTGTTTAATTTATTTTTCTTTTTAGTTGTTATTATAAATTTTAATTTGTTGCATAAATTTTAATTTTATTAATTGATGCAATTATAGGTAATTTTATTCATATTGTTTCTGTCCAATAAATATTATGGAAAGGTTCTTATTTATCGAGAGTTTAAATTTTTGTTGACTTTATAAAAATTTTATAAATACTTTTAAATTTATAGGTCCAGATAAGAATAAGAAGTGAAATTAAATCATTTGCTGTCATTAAAATAAGAACCTAAAATAACGTTAATTTCTTTACTCAACATAATCTAAATTTAGTATATTTAGCAAATTATATAAATATTTTAGAATCTACAGGTTAAAATAAAACTATTCAGGAAAAGAAATTAAATGAATTGTTAACATAAAACGAAAATTTTATAATATTAATGTCATAATCCAATTATTAAACTTAATTAAATTTTTCTGGCTATGTTTTGATTTATTTACTTTATTCAACTTGAATTTATTATTTCCATTTTACAGCTAAATAACTATTTAGAGATAATTTAATAACTCAGATATCGAGACTAATTTTGTGCGATACCACCATTTTCGGTATTATCTTATAATCACATTATATTCTAAAAAATACTGCTATCTATATATAATTCCGCAACATTACTCAAAATACCGCTATATGTATAAATATAATTTGATACCGACAAAATTTCATGCCACCAATATTACTAGGAAACGCTAAAGAATCTTGAAATAATCACCTCAAATAAAATTATTTCCAAGTCTAGATTCCATCCTGATCTGATATGCTAAATTTATCCGGTATTATAATTATTTTCTAGACAGTTATGCCTCTTTTCCGATTCCATATTCTCTTTTTGGTAGCTTTAACTAATTTTTTCTTAAATACAGTTTTATATAATATTTTATCTTAATATGTCAAACTATAATCTCGTTACTCAACTTTAATTAATTTCCAATTTATTTACACAATATATTTAAATTCTCATGTAATTTCATGCAAACTTTAGAATTTGTTTACTTACATAAAATAACGGATGTTTTTTGAAGAAAAAAAAATTGTAAAAAATGAAAAATATAAATTGTGTTCACTTTAACTGTTTTCCTTAAATGGAAAATAAAAAATAATTTTCTAAGTTTTCTAAATGTTAACTTGAGGTTGTAAAACAATTTTAAGATGTTTTCTAAATTTTAACTTCTATAAATAAATAATAATTTTCTAAAAATTTTTTTTAAAAAATTCAAAATTCATTATTTATTTTATTAATATAATGTTACTAGCATTCATAAGTCTTTTTCAAATAAATCCATTTTTAGGTATGTACACTAAATCGGTTTGGCTTAAAAATTAAATAAACTGATTTTTGCCCAAGAATTAACTGAATCGATCAAATTTAATGGAGATAAACTGAATTAAATCGAAACGACCAAATTTTTTCAAGAACAAACCGAATAAATCGAATTTTTTATTTTTTTATATATACAAAAATGTTAAACAATATCATTATATACTAAAATAATGTTGGTTTAAATACAATAAATAAAGTCACTTTAAAAGTTTAGTTGGTATAATTTCTTCAATTTTTACAATTTAAGAATCAAATCGAATTGAATAAATCGAATATTTAAAAAAAACTAAAAATTATCGATCAAAATAGCTAATAATTCGGTTAGGATTTTCATTTTGATTCGTTTGCATGCACATTTACATTTATTAGTTTTTTCATTAGAAGTGAGAAAAATCAAACTGAAATCGAAGCTGAATCAAATTAATAGCTATATTCGATTTAATTTGTTCGATTTTCAATTTATTATTTTGATTTTTAAAAAATTTCGATTTATTCATTTCAATTCGATTCTTAGATCATAAAAATTAAATATATTGAACTTTCAAAATAGCATTTTTTATATTTTTTACATATAAAAAATAAAATATATAAAATTTAATTTTTTCTTTTTTGTTTGGTTTCTTAAAAAATTTGGTCGATTTGATTTCTATATCTAATTTGATTGATTTGGTTATTTTTTAGAACCAATTAAATACTCACCCTTATTTTTTATGAAAAAGCTTCACCATTTGATAAATAAATATATTCTCCATTTTTAAAAAAATAAAAAATTATTTTTTATCTTTAATAAATAAGCACATTTTTAAATTTTTCATAAAAAATAAATAACCTAATTTTTAAAAAAATAAAAAATAAAAAACTATTTTCTATAAATTGACGCACCCGGCACGTTTTCCATTTCCTTGCACCTCCTTTTCAATTCTTTCCTTTTTCTTTATTTCTTTATTTTTCTCCTTTTCTAACCATTATTACTAATATTATGTTTTTGGGTCCTTTTCCTATAGTCATGCTAATTAAGTTTCTAACCCTCCGCGTGCTTCTCAAAAATAAAAAAAAAAAAAACTTGACATGCTGATGTCATTAACATATTGTCATTATCTTTATTATCATTATTATGATGACGATGACTACCACCACTATTATTATTATTATTATTATTATTATTATTATTAATGGAATCCATGTTTATACCTAATTTAATTTAGTTAACCAATCCTTCTCAAATTGCTTTTATGCATTTTTAACTTCGCTAATCACTACACCAGTCAACTATAATTCATCAAGTCCCTTTCACCCAAAGAAAACTCCTTTTTATGAATTTATCCTATAAACCCCAAAGTACTCATATCATTTGTTCACCACTACCACATTTAATACATGACACAAAATTAAACTTTTTCCACCACATAGTTGGAAAATCCTTTTACGAAAAAATGCTGGTGAGGCCTGAGCCTGAGGTTGTGGCTATGGCTGTGGCTGTGGCTGTGGTGGTGGCTAGTGAGCAGCATCACTCGGCTCTAGTGTGGCTGCACTCACTTTTGGACTATGGATGACGGTGAGAGCATGGCTAGCCACCTCTTCGCCCCGTTCTGGTGGGGTCCATTTACTCATCATGTATCACTATATAGAAAATAACTTATCAACTTCATGCAGTGTAGCCTTGTTACAAATATAGAATCCTAGACCTTTGCACTCATGTATAGTATGCCTAGGAACACCTAAACCTACTCTGATACCACTAAATGTAACACCCCCTGCCCATTCTCGAAGGAAATAGACAAAGAGTGCTGCTTCCCGTAGGTCACCCATCTTTAAATTTTTCCAAGTCTCATTCGTTTAACACTTATGCCTTTTTTTTATATTATTATCCTGTCTTGCCTGATTTGTGGTTATTATTGTACAACCTTCTAATACTACCTATTTCAGTTTGACAAGACACCATTTAACGTATGTTATCCATTTTACAAAAAATTGGGTAGCATAACGGCTACCCAAGTGAAAAACCACAAATGTTTCCCTACATAAAAGCACTTCTATAATACTCACAACTCAAACTTCAATACTTAGACCCTTTAGTCTCCCAAATCCACCATCAAAACACAGTCACAAGGTCTCAGACCCACAGTTTCCAAACAGCTAATTCTCGTTATAGGTTCAAATTTACACAGATCATGCAGTTTATTATACAAACATCCATATATGTATTCATAATATACATCAACTGTCTATTTTTGAACCATCAATATACATGAGTGCATTTTTACTAATAATCGTCAAAGTACAGAAATATATACCAAAAGATCTTAACAACAGCTACACTGCACTGGATGAAGCTGAACAACTAACCCCCATCTAAGACCTGCACATCAGAACACCAATGCACTGAGTATACACTTAGTGGTGGATTTGAAAAAATAAATGCATGTCACGAGCATATTCATACACATAATGACACATGCATAGTCAAGCACACACTAGGGTCATTTCCATGCAGTGTTATTATTATTTTACCAGTTATATTTTGTAAGTTACAATGCCTTATCATACATGTAATCCATTCACTTTCTATCTAGTCAACTTAATTCTTAATGTCCACATTTTTATATTCAATTGCCATTAGTATTAATCATATAGCATCATATTTATTTAAATATAGTATCATTCAGGCCCATAACAGATAGATTACACTTTAACACATCGGATAACAGGATTTATATTATGCAGTGGCCCATATGTTGGGCCTCAGTAACTGCACCTACTTGGTCTGATAGCAGGGATTAGCTTCATAGAATCTCCTAATACCAGAGTGACAGATAGCAGGTATCAGTCTGTAGACCACTCAATATTTACAAAAGGGATAACAGGGATTAGCCTCATGGGACCTCCCAATATCCTAACTCATCATGTTTATCATCTAGCTAGTAGATATCAGGAATCAACCCTGTGGGACCTCTCAATGTCCATAATTAATCTAATGGGTAGCAAGGATCAGCCCTGTAGGACCTCCCAATACCCGA
>CANXYI012298281.1:0-11409 GCA_948208565.1 Hura crepitans | reverse complement strand
ATAGCTAATATCTGGGTGGTGGTGTGTATGAGGGATTGGTGGCCATCGGAGGCCAGATTGGTGGTTACAGAGAAGGAACAAAGTCACTGTGCTTACTAGAATTAGGGCTAGCAGCATATTCTAAATGGGAAAGACATCTTTAAAGTGCTAAGTAAGTGAACTTACTGCCTTTTCTTCATGTGTGTAAGTGCTTAGGTTACTGAACCTAAGTTTAAGAGGGCTAGAATGATGTAATTAAAGTTGATTTCTTCTTTAAAGAAGTTGGTTCTCTTGAGTTTTAGTGGAAAATGGCATGTTGCTTTGAGTAGTTGCTTAATTTTGCTTCATAATGCTTGCTAGAATTTGCTACCTATGGATGTATGAATGAGTAATTTGGTGCCTATGATGTGTTTAGAAGGTGCTTAGCATGTTAGGATATGAATTAAGCAAAGTTGGTAAAGGAAATTATAATAGAATGTGTGTAATTGCTTGTACCCTTGTGCTTTCATGCTTGTGTTTAGGAATGCTATTTGGTACTTTAGCCATAATTGGCTTAGAATGAATAGGTTATGAGTACACTTGAGTTCATGTCATGTGTATGTGATTTAATAAGGTCATCATATGTTAAGAAATGGGAATTTAGGCCAATTTCCCTAAGTACCTAAGTGTATTAGTTATGGCATGTTAAATTGGAATTTTAAGTTGATAAGTGTTATTAAGCATATTATTTTAGCTTGATTGTTAGCATGAAATGGCTATGGAATTAGCTAAGTATGTGACTTATTAATATAGTGATATACACCTAAAAAATGTGCCTTGAAATGGCTAGAAAGATGTGGACTAAAATATGTATAAAAGGCTTGAAATAATGACCTAAAAGTGACTTCAAATAGGCTAATAAATTGAACCTTAGTTGTGCCTCTGAGAGGCTAGAATTAAACCATGTTTTGGCCATGGACTTGGCCCAGTTAAAGATGGCATTTGTGCCTAGATTTTGGCTATAGACTTGGCCCAGTTTCAGTGGCTTCGATGCCTATGCTTTAGCCATGGACTTGGCCCAGTTATAATTGGCCTAGTGCCTAGTAAAATATTAAAAAGAACAGTGAAAACTGAATTAAAATTGGACTTAAAATAGTCCCAAAAAACTGACTTCCAAAAGTGGTCGAAATGACCTATAACTATCCAGTTGATCTCTACCTAAACCAAAAATGTCACTAGACCAGAAAGTATTAAGTTTTGAATTGGAAATGCCATGATAAATCATACCATAAGACACTTTGAGTTTTGATCGTAACAGACCTAAAAATTATTTTGGAATTTTACCCAGTAAAGCCAAAAAGTGGCTATACCAGTCTGAATAAAATTTTAAAGTATAAGATAAAATTCTTAACTGTCTGTTTTTTAGACTTAAATATTATAAGAATAATTTTGGCTAATAAATAATGTTAAATTGAGCTACTTGGCCCATTAGTTAAACACCTACTGGATGGGTTGATTGGTCAACTTAGGGTTTTGTAGCTGTTAGTTGGTGGCTAGAGAGGTCTACGAACTGATGTCTATTATGTCACCCAATTTTTAATGGTTTTTATTGGTGGCTGGAGAGGTCTATAGACTGATCTCCATTATATCACCCAGTGATTGTTGATGATTTGTGACTGGGGAGGCCTACGGGTTGATCTCCATTATGTCACACAGTTAGTCATTTGTGGTTGGGGAGGCCCACAGGCTAATCTCCATTATGCCACACAGTACTTTTATTGTGTCTGGGGAGGCTACGACTGATCTCTACTATGGCACACATGCCGGTGTAATGACGTAGGTCCAGAATGGGGACCCCTGCACTAGTTTATTATCCCTCTAGATCTAGTATCTTAAAGTGTCGTCTTCCTAGTCGGGCTAGAGAATTTAATTAAGTAAACAAACAGACTGTTTATAAACATAAGAATTAAGCATAAGGGAATAGTATTCCTAATTTCTGATAAGATGCAAGCTAAAGAGTATTTTAGATATTTTGCACAGATGTGCAAGATTAGTTACAGTGTAATAAATTAAGTAATAAGCAGAATAATCACTTAAGATAAAGTTTAAGCTTGTTGGATGACTTTTTCAGGAAAAGTAATAAGAATACTGTAAAAGGGTATTTTAGTAATTTTTCACCTCTAAGTCAGATTAAGTGATTCCTACAAAATATGTATGTTAAAAGTAATAGTCCTCACCTTAAATGATTTATTCAAGTCAAAATGCTATTTTCATACTAGATAAATACCCTAGGGGTGTTTTAGTAATTTGGCACCCCAGTGAATAATTAAATTATATAATCAAGTAAAATCATTCTTAAACTGCTCAGATAAATTAATAAGATCATAACATGATTAAATTGCTTTAAGTTCACCACTGAGTATCTCATATACTCAGTATACCAGTTTTGGTGCGCAGGTACTCTACAACGGGACTTGCCTCGTAAAGCGTGATAACAGCGGTTCAGAGGATACAGGTGAAGACCTTGGATGAAATTATTATACAGTTAGATATCTATGTACTTCGGTGGGAAATGGGTAGGAAATGTACTTAGGCTTTGAAATGTAATATAATTGAGCAAATATGACTTACTAATGTAAATTAAGTGATTATATTTCTTCTTTGGTGAATGAATGAATATTTGTGATATGTGCTGCTGAGGTGAGCCTGAGGCTCTATATTTATGCATGTTCATTTGTAACCTAAGGCCTGTGTTAGATGATGATGATGATAGGCTAAGAATAGGGGACCAGATGGGTTCAGGTGTTATGGATTACTTATAAAAGTGTTTAAATAGGCTTGTTCAAATTTTAGGTTAGAACCCGACCAACCGTTATGTTGTTGAATTTTTAGGTGAAATTTGAGTGTTAATAGATTTCCTTTGTAATGACTGGATCATAGTGATCCTAACCTAAATGGGCCATAAGAACTGACGAAAGTGATTTTGGAGTTAGATAGCATAATTTGGAGAGAAATTAGTAAAGGTTAAATGAATGACCCTGGGAGAAATTTTAGGATAGGTGACCTGACGGGAAGTACACCGCTTATTAGGTTTCTTCGAGAATGGTATTTTTTTTATCTAATGTTCCAGTCTTAGTTTTGATAAATCCTGATTTAATGCCTTTATGTGTATGTATTGCCTAATACAGAACAGGTAAGTAAGGCTTGAGCCAGTGAGATAGGCATTGAAGTTAACAGCCCTATGGGGTAGTGTATGATTGTGAAAGGTGTATCAAAGATGCCTTCGGTGATTAAGGGCATAGATTGTTATGGGTTTGACTAAGTTGTACTTCCTTATATAGAGGTGTTCTAAGATGGATTGACTTATTAAATATCAAGTTATGACTGAAGGTAACCATAGAAAGTTGACCCTCTAGACTATACGAAAACTATTAGAGATAGTGAATGGTGAGAGAAATCTCCGGAACAATTTATCCTTGTTATCAAAATTTAATAACTCTTTTGGGAGGAGAGAGGCATGTTTGGCCTAAGGTACTGATCATACTAATTTAATGCTAATCTAGCATACCTATCAGTTAAAGTTTAATTCTCCAATATATTTTGTTGAGCTACTAGGGTTATCATTTTAAAAGAAGCTAAATTCTGAAGTGAGGTGTATTCTAATATTGCTCCAATGTTCATTGTTCCTTGAAGGATAACATCTATTGAAATAAAATCATTGAGAGTATAGCTGCAAGAGCAAGGTAATAGACTCAATATAATTTTTCAGTGAGTGTCCAAGCTATCTATGAGAAAGAAAGACAAGTCACTCGGGTTGTACATTACCTTAAAGGTAATTGGACAGAGTGATTGTATAGGATCAGTATTTCCTGTTCTAGTGGATGACCTTCTTGATCATTAAAAGAAGCTGGTCTCCTTCCTTTTAAAGTTAACCTGAGATATGAATTATATCAACTGAGGAATTAAGAAAGCTGATATTACTAAGATTGCTCCCAGGACCCAATATGGACATGGGGATCCTTAGTGATGTCATTGGGGCTCATAAATGTCCTAGCAATTTTATAGATTACAAGGAGCAAGCTTTTAGGTTTATATGGGCTAGTGGTAAAGTGTTCATGGATGATCTTTTAGTGTATTCTAGGAACCAGAAAGAGTATGAATAACATCTAAAGGTTATGATATAGACCTTGAAAGAAAGATGGTTGTATGCTCAACTTAATAAGTATGAATTGGGCAAATAATGTTTCTCTTTAGATTGCTCAGTCTCAATAAAGAGAGTCAGAATTTGGCCCCAGTAAAGGCAAAGTAGTGTTGGAATTGAAACCCTCTAGGAATGTAACTAAGATGAAAAAAATTTTGGGCTTAGTTGAGCTTATAGAGGGCTTGTAAGAAGACCTTCACTATTGTTACTCCTTTGATTAGACTAATCAAAAAGGAGGTAAGAATTGTGTGGTATAAGCACTATCCAAACAATTTTGCTAAGTTAAAATAGAGGTTGATAGAGGTTCCTATCCTGATTCAACTGGCACAGGGTAAAGACTCAGTTATGTGCAAAGATGCTTCACTGAAGGGTTGTTAGGTGTTAATGTTGGGTGGAAAGGTAGAAGTTTGTGCTATGAGACAGTCAAAGCCACGAGGAGAGATTTATCTTATCGGTGATTTAGGCCTAGTTATCATAGTCGTTGTGTTGAAACAAATGATGGCATTATCAATATAGGAGGAATGCTATATAAGTACAGGTTATTGGAGTTGAAATATTCCTCACTCAGGAGAAGGGACCTAAGATAGAGGAAGTAGGTAGAGTGGATTCAGAATTTGATTACCTAATTGACTATCTACCAGTAAGAGTTAATGTGCTGATAGATGATAGGTATAGGGAAATTTATGGTGACCTCGAGAGATTATAAATGTCAGGTTACCAGTTATTCATAAGAGGCAATAGTAGCTAAGTTGCAAGTAAAGTCAGATTTTAGATAGCAAATTAAATAGAATCAGGTGAGAGATAAGTAAATAGTTTAGATAATTAGCAAAGTTAAAGAGGGAAAGACCCCAAAATCTCAGTTAACAATAAGTGAGTAGTAGACTCTTTAGAACAGATCATGTACATTTTGTACAAAGGATCTGGGATGTAGATGTTTAAGGAAATCCATGAGTCTCTTCATTCCAAGTATTCTAGAAAGAAAAATCTAAGTTCGGGAATTTTATTCCTTGATAACCTAGTGTGAAAAAAATGTGTTAGAGTATGATATTGAGCATTTGAGATGCCAGCAGGTAAAAGCTGGGCATTAGAATTCTTTTAAATTGTTATATCCTACAATTATATCAAAATGAGAATAAGAAAAGCTAACCCTAAGTCCTGTAATGAGTTCACTATTGAGTGAAGGTAAATGCAGTGGTGCATAGATAGTTGTGGACAAATAGTCAAGACAGTATAAGTTACTCAGTTAGGATAGATTAGTTTTTAAATAGGTTGGCTAGATTATATAGTGATAAGCCGTCAGATTTCATGTGATGCCAGTGACTATCATTTGGATAAGGATTTTATTTTATTTCCAGATTTTGGAAAAAGCTGCCAGTAGCTTGAGGCACCAAATTAGCTCATCAGCCAGTTTACCATCCTCAGTCTGATCGACCGTCAGAGAGGGTGATATAGATGCCTGATATATGTGTATATATGTTATTGGCAGAAAGTGCCTATGATAATAATAATCAATTTAGTTAGAAGTAGACCCCTAGGAGGCCTTATATAATAGATAATGCAGGACTTCTTCATATTGAAGTGAGATTTGAGACAGAAGTCTTCAGATTAAACTTGATTTAAGAGGTTAAGAAAGGTGAAATGAATCTAAAAAAGGCTAAAAGTAATATGATTATATCAAAATTTTATGCTAACTTGAGGTAGTAAAATTACTGAATATTTAGTTAAAGACAAAGTGTTCTAGAATTCCTCTCATGAAATCAGGTACAGAGGTCCAAGAAAAAGGTAATTCAGTCCTAAGTTATTAGACTCTACAGGAGTACTAATAAGGTAAAGACCTCTGGCATACAGGCTTGTATTACCACCTGAGCCATAGCAACACACAGTGTTTTTATGTTCTATGCTCAGGGGGTACAGATTGGATCAATTATACAAGACTCTGATGACAGCTATTGAGATACAACTGAATATAAGTTGTTCCTATAAAACAATGTAAGTTATGGCTCGTGAAGTGAGGAAATTGCAGAGATGAGTCCATACCACTATTACAATGCTATGGAGGTATAAAAATATAAAAGAAGTTACCTGAAAGCTAGACAAGCAAATGGGAGCTCAGTACTTTACTCCAAGTGTTTTAAGTAATTTTGAGAATGAAATTTCTTAAGAGGGGAAAAAATGTAATGCTCATATTTTGAGGCTTCGACAATAGTGCCACAGGATCTGAGGAGTGCACTCGGGGCACCAGGTCACTTGCATATGGATCGAGGCAGTGGCACAGGTCGTAAAACTTTGAGGGGCATGTGTTTATGAATAAATGTTGATACATTATGAAAGGGTATGGTAATGGTGTATATTTTTCTCTTAGTACCCGAGAGTTGATGTTAGTGATATGGTTTGTAATATAATTCCTAAAAATATTTAGTATGTGCATTATGTTGACTATGAATTTGGCTAATAATGATTATAAGTTTTAAATGATGTATATGGTATATTAACATAATAATGTACACTTGAAAGGTGCCTTGAAAGGGCTAAGAAATTCTTAGTTTAAAATATATAATTAAAGATTAGAATAGTGACTTAAAAGTGACCTTAAATGAACCAACAAGTGAACTTTCCTTGTGCCACTAAGAGGCTAGTATTGATTTACACTTTGGCCATGGATCTGGCCCAGTAACAGTGGTATGGTGCCCATAATTTTGGCCATGGAATTGGCCCAGCTTCAGTTGTCTTTATTGCCTAGACTTTGGCCATGGACTTAGCTAAGATATAATTGGCCTAGTGCCCAGTGAAAAATTAAAAAGAATAGTGAAAACTAAAATGAAATTAGACTTAAAACAGTCCTAAAAAACTGACTTCCAAAAGTGGTCAAAATGACCTATAACTATCTAGTAGACCTCTACTTGAACCAAAAATGTCACTGGACTAAAAAGTTGTAAGTTTTAAAGTGGAAATGCCATGATAAATCATACCATAAGACATCTTGATTTCTGATCATAACAGACCTAAAAATTATTTCTAAACTTTACCCAATAGAGTCAAAAAATGGCTATACTAGTCTGAATAAAATTTTAAAGTATAAGATAAAATTTTTATTTGTCTATTTTTGAGACCCAAATATTATAAGAATAATTCTAGCTAATAAATAAAGCTAAATTGAGCTACTTGGCCCATTGGTTAGACACCCACTGAATGGGTTAACCAGTCAACTTAGGGTTTTGCAGCTGCTAGTCATTGGTGACTGAATAGGTCTACGAACTGATCTCTATTATGTCACCCAGTCATTTTAGATATTCATTGGTGGCTAGAGAGGTATACGGACTAATCTCCATTATGTCACCTAGTTCTTAACAATTATTTGTGGTTGGGAAGGCCCACGGGCTGATCTCTATTATGCCACTCAGTTATTTTTATTATGTCTGGAGAAGCTATAGTTGATTTCCATTACGGCACACATGTCGGTGCGATGGTGAAGGTCCAAAATGGAGACCACTACACTAGTTATTATCCCTCTAGATCCAGTGTTTTAAAGTGTCGTCATCCTAGTCGAGCCAAAAAATTAAATCAAGTAAATAATCAGACTGATTATGAACAGAAGGATTAAGTACAATGGAAGAGTGTTTCCCAAGTTTGGATAAAGTGCCAGCTAAAGGGCATTCTAGACATTTTGCATAGATGTGCTAGATCAGTTTAAATAAGTAATTTAAGTATATATACTTACATATAAGGCAAGAAGACTACTTCAAGACTTATATAAATACCTTAGAGAGATAAAGTCAAGCAGATATGAATAACTTTTTCCAGAGAAGTAACAAAAATACAGTAAAAGGGTATTTTAGTAATTTTTCACTTTTAAGACGAAGTAAGTAATTCTTCCAAAGTTGCATGTATTGAGTAACAGTCCTTACTTTAAATGATTTATTTAAGTCAAAAATGTTATTTCTAGACCAAATAAATACCTTAAGGGTATTTTAGTAATTTGGCACCCTAGTGAATATTTAAATTATTTAATGAAGTAAAAATTATAATTTCATCTGTATATGTAAGTTAATAAAATTACACCATGATTAAACTGCTTTAAATTCACCACTGAGTATCTCGTATACTCAACATACCGATTTTGGTGTGTAGGTACACTACAGCAAGACCTGCCTTGTAAAGTGTGACGACAACAGTTTAGAGGATACAAGTGAAAAATTTGGATGAATAGATGTATATTTAGATATCTATGTACTTAGGTAGGAAAATGTATTTAAGCTTCAAGGATGTAATGTAATTAAGTGATTAGGACCTACTGATGTAAATTAAGTATTTTAAACATGCTTCTTAGTGAATCAATGATTGCGTATGATTTTGACGTTGATGCGAGCCTGAGGCTCTATATTTTTGCATAGTTTATCTATGACCTAAGGCCTGAGTTTGTCATGTGCTAGATGATGGTGATATGCTGATAATAGGGGACCAGATGGGTCCAAGTGTTGTGAATGGTTTATAAAAGTGTTTAACAGGTTTGTTTAAATTTTGGGATAGGACTCGGGCAACTATTATGCTATCGAATTTTTAGGTAATACCTAAGTAAGATTAGATTTCCTCTATCATAACTAAGTAAGATTGGTTCCAATCTAAATAGACTATAAGAACTGACGGAAGAGGTTTTGGAGTCAGATAACTTGATCTAGACTGAAGTTAGTAAAAGTTAAACGAATGACCTTAGGAGAAATTTTAAGATGGGTGACCTGGCAAAAAGTGCACCGCTTATTAGGCTTTTTTAGGAATTCAATAGAGGTTTTTACATTTGGTGGTATGTGACACCCCCTACTAGATTCCTGAAGAAACCTAATAAGTGACGCACTTGCTGCCAAGTCACCCATCCTAAAATTTCTCCTAAGGTCATTTGTTTAACCTTTACTAATTTCTCTCCAGATCATGCTATCTAACTCCAAAATCACTTCCATCAGTTCCTATGGCCCATTTAAGTTAGGATCAATATAATCTAGTCATTACTGAGGAAATCTGTTAACACTCAAATTTCACTTAAAAATTCAACAGCATAACAACTGCCCGGGTCCTAAACCAAAATTTGAACAAGCCTGTTTAAACACTTCTATAAGTAATCCATAACACTTGGACCCATCTGGTCCCCCATTCTCAACCTATCATTATCATCTAACACACATCAAACACAGGCCTCAAGCTACAGATGAACATGCATAAATATAGAGCCCTAAGTTCACATCAGTAGCACATATCACCTATATTCATTCATTCACCAAAGAAGAAATATAATCACTTAATTTACATCAGTAAGTCATATTTGCTCAATTACATTACATTTCAAAGCCTAAGTACATTTCCTACCCATTTCCCACTGAAGTACATAGATATCTAACTGTACAATAATTTCATCCAAGGTCTTCACCTGTATCTTCTAAACCACTGTTGTCATATTTTACGAGGCAAGTCCTGCTGTAGTGTACTTATGCACTAAAACCGATATGCTGAGTATACGAGATACTCAATAGTGAACTTAAAGCAATTTAATCATGTTATAATCTTATTAATTTATCTGAGTAGTTTAAGAATGATTTTACTTGATTATATAACTTAATTATTCACTGGGGTGCCAAATTACTAAAATACCCCTAGGGTATTTATCTGGTCTGAAAATAGCATTTTGACTCTAATAAATCATTTAAAGTGAGGACTATTACTTTTAACATGCATATTTTGTAGGAATCACTTAATCTGACTCAGAGGTGAAAAATTACTAAAATATCCTTTTATTGTATTCTTATTACTTTTCCTGAAAAAGTCATCCAACAAGCATAAACTTTATCTTAAGTGATTATTCTGCTTATTACTTAATTTATTACACTGTAACTGATCTGGCATATCTATGCAAAATATCTAAAATACTCTTTAGCTTGCATCTTATCGAAACTTAAAAAATATTGTTCCCTTATGCTCAATTCTTATGTTTATAATCAGTCTTTTTATTTACTTAATTAAATTCTCTAACCCGACTAGGAAGATGACGCTTTAAGACACTGGATCTAGAGGGATAATAAACTAGTGCAGGGGTCCCCATTCTGGACCTATGCCGCTACACCAACATGTGTGCGATAATAGAGATCAATCTTAGCCTCCCTAGATACAATAAAAGTACTATATGGCATAATGGAGATCAGCCCATAAGCCTCCCTAACCACAAATGAATAACTGTGTGACATAATGAAGATCAATCCGTAGGCCTCCCCAATCACAAATCATCAAAAATCACTGGGTGACATAATGGAGATCAGTCCGTAGACCTCTCCAGCCACCAATAAAAACCATCAAGAACTGGGTGACATAATAAACATCAGTTTGTAGACCTCTCTAGCCACCAACTAGCAGTTGCAAAACCTTAAGTTGACCGGTCAACCCATCTAGTGGGTGTCCAACCAATGGGCCAAGTAGCTCAATTTAACATTTTTTATTAGCCAAAATTATTCTTATAATATTTAAATCTAACAAACAGACAGTTAAGAATTTTATCTTATACTTTAAAATTTTATTCAGACTAGTATAGCCATTTTTTGGCTCTACCGGGTAAAATTCCAAAATAATTTTTAGGTTTGTTATGATAAAAACTCAAAGTGTCTTATGGTATGATTTATCATGGCATTTCTAATTCAAAACTTAATACTTTTTGGTCCAGTGTCATTTTTGGTTAAGGTAGAGGTCAACTGGACAGTTATAAGTCATTTCGACTACTTTTGGAAGTCAGTTTTCTAGGACTGTTTTAAATCCAATTTCAATTCAGTTTTCACTGTTCTTTTTAATATTTTACTGGGCACTAGGCCGATTATAACTAGGCTAAGTCCATAGCCAAAGCATAGGCATCAAAGCCAATGAAACTGGGCCAATTCGAAGGCCAAAATCTAGGCACAAATGCCATCTTTAACTGGGCCAAGTCTATGGCCAAGACATGGTTTAATTCTAGCCTCTTAGAGGCACAACTAAGGTTTAATCTATTAGCCTATTTGAAGTCACTTTTTTGTCATTATTTCAAGCCTTTTATACATATTTTAGTTCACATCTTTCTAGCCATTTCAAGGCACATTTTTAAGTTTTATATAATTATATTAATAAGTCACATACTTAGGTAATTCCATAGCCATTTCATGCTAACAATCCAGCTAAAATAATATGCTTAATAACCCTTGTCAACTTACAATTCTGATTTAACATGCCATAACTAATACTCTCAA
>CANXYI012298260.1:0-12843 GCA_948208565.1 Hura crepitans | reverse complement strand
CTGCCAAGCAGTTGCTAACTCCCTAGTTGACCGATCAGCCCATCCAGTGGGTGTCTAACTAATGGGCCAATAACAGACTTAGACTGTAAATCTTAACATTTTTAATTTTACTATTAAATTATGTGTTAAGACAAAATGCACACAATTTTCCACAAATTTGCCTACTATCGCAAAGTTACTATTCATATGGTCAGTTTTCGCAATTGACACTATTCATTTGATTATTTTTTTTTTGTGCTCTTCCATTTCTAACTGATGCCAAGTTCAAATTTCATCCTTTCTTTAACATACTCACTTATATATCATACACATATCACAAGGCACAAATTCATGCCATTATCCCATCTATTTTATACTGATACATTTTAACTTCTTTTTCACCATATTCAAATGTCATAAGCTTATTATTTCTTCACAAACCATGCCACAATGATGCTTCCACATACCATGACTCCTAATGTACCTATTTCGGCCACAAGAAGCACATCCACCTACACCTACATTTCATCCTAAATCAACATACCATTCCTATTATTTTCATGCCAAAAACACCGATATAACCTAATTTTACCAAAATGCCATACATACATCCATAATTTAACACTTCCATATAAGGTTTATGCACAAAAATGAATCTACACCCAAGACATATTAGATTTAACTTATTCCACATAGCTAGGGTGTGAGAACACCTTTTTGTCCACCACTTTTATGCTTGTATCTTTAGGTTTCCTCACTTGTATGTGCAACCCCTAAATATACACAATTCTCACCTTAGAAAAAATTCCCAAAAATAATCTAGAGCTCTAAATTAAAATCTAAACTATAGAAATTCTTAGAATACTCTAATCTACCTATACCAAAAATAAAAAGTGGAATTGGAACACTTACACACAATTTGGTCACTATTCACATAAGTAGTGAATCTCCCAAATTAGGCCTCCTTTTTCAATTTTCTTAGTGGAATTGATATCTATGGATGATGGAGGTTTATTTTCCTATAATTTTTGTGAAGTTTGGAGGAGAGAGGAGAGAGAAAATAAAGGATTTGGTGGGCAAGAATGGTGGAATAGCGTTGGCTTCTCTTGGTTCTTGAGGTTGAAGATGATTTTGGCACATGTGAGGAGGTTCACATGTGTAACCCCTTAAGTATGGAGGCTTAGATGCATAAAATTAAGACACATGGCAATCCAATGGCTATAATTCATTTTATGTCACTTTTAGCTTCAAAAATTCACAAAAAATTCTTTGGGCCTCCAAAAATTCTCATTTTAGTTTTAAAAATCCTCAATTAGAGTAACTAAGGCCCATGTAAAATTTCAAGTCAAAATTCAATAGTTGACTTTTTAGCACTATTCACCCGCTAGAATAAAATATTCAGAAAAAATATCTATCGACCTCAAAAAATTATAATTCCTCCTCCATCATACTCATTGGAATTTTTGACATTCAGGGTATGGTATTTTTGAGTCCCTCTAGGCACCTCCTAGGGCTGTCCCGGCACAAACTCATTTTATCTCCTCATCCACTAGTTCATGACTCGAAATTATTTATTAGTTCTGCTAAATTTTTTAATTCATTCATTTTTCCTATTTTTAGGCTGATCAAAGTTTTATGTCCCGCACCGCAGAGAACATCACTCGGGCCCAGAAAGGTACTGTTCATAAGGCCTTGACTTATGGGCATTACACGGGCATATCTTGGGGCTATCTCAGCACAATGCCAACTAAGATCACTATTCAGTAGTTCTTAACCTAAAATGATTTATTGGTTTGCTAAAAGTTTTAATTATTTCATTTTCCTCATTTTTGGCTTGTTAAAGTCTTATGACTAGTACTCCCCCGTTGAACATCATAAGGTGCCCCAGTATCTTGGGAGACACTATTCATGTCTTAGGAGTATTGTTCATAAAATCGAGATTCATGGGCATTACAGAATTAATTCCTAAACCATGGTCTGCACATACCTCATTTCGAAAAGTTTTTAAAATTTCATTTTCTTATTTGGACTTTGATTCTTATTTTGGTGAGACATCCCATTCAGCTAACAGGAATACCTCATTAGAGGCCTATGTATGCCCTTACTATGAACTTAATTAGATCTTGAGTTTGCTTAAGAAAATTCCATTGTGGAAGCAATTCTACAAGTCCTTAGCCTTCACTAAACTCATAATTCTTTCTAAAACACAACCTTTTTGTTATTGCTTGGAGTATTAAACACAAGGTAAGATCTGATGCCATTTTTCTTATTATTTTCATTGCTTTAGTTAATTAATCGAGTATCTCCAATGATTAATTGACATGTGAGATGATTCATTGTAATCCCAATATCACTTACAACAATAAGTTAACATTTATACATTATTTTCTTAATGTTTAAATTGTTGGTAGAATAATTGTAATCGTACTTACATTCTAAAACTGATGATTAGTTCACATGGACCTTCTTTAACAAGAAATTAGGTTCGTGCAGACTAAGTATTTAATTTAACTTATTTTATATGGTCTACAGAGACTTATTTTTGATTAACAATGTTTATGTTTATGAGTTATTGATTGCTTTATTAATCATTAATAATGACATTAAGGACTAATTATGTATATACTGTTATTAATCTTGATCATTCATATGTTATTTACGGGGTATTAGTGTTATATGATTTCACTCTATTATTAGGTCCCTACAGACCTTCTTGTTATTCTAACTACGTTATTTGAGTTGTGCAAGTTTTGGTCATTTATATGGAGATAGAGGTGTACAAAGACCTATTTTGGCATGTCTATAGTCATCATAGACCTACTAAGGAGGCTTAATCAAGTCCGTATGGACTCGATAATGTTTAGCTGAAACTTATTTTGTTATGTACTTTATTTATTTTAGTTTATTTATTTTGATGTGCCTTTTATATTATAGTTCTAATAGGTAGTTTATTTAAACCCATTTTACACATAAAATATAACATTTCATATCAATAATTTTTCTAGATAATTAATTAATGTTTTCTTAATAAAAGTCACTATAAAAATGTATTTTAATAAAAGCCAATCTCCTAAAGATAGGAGTTGGGCAAGTATCGCCACTTTATATGGAATTATGGATAATTGTTGGTCACTAAATTACTAATGAATAGCTCATTTTATGGATGTACATATTATTATATTTATTTATTGATGTATGTTTTAATTATTGCAATTTATTCTTCATGATATGCAAAAGTGGCATGGATGATTTAATTTATTTGTTTGCTTGTAAGATAAGGATTGATAAACATTGGAATGTAAAAGAAGTATATTATAAGGGCATAAATAAGATATTGATTCTAAACTCTTTCTAGGCAAAAGATTAGTAGGTCCTAGTGTAGAGTTAAGTGGTGACTCCATCAAAACCGCCTTGTCCCTCTATAATGAGGACCTCACATATTGATTTATTTCATTTTTAGACTTTTTTTTATGTAGTATATTCAATGACCTTAAATTATGGATAAACTTTTTATGGGATTTTCTCAAAATATCTGCAATTAAGTTTGTAAAAAAGATTTTTTAAAAAAGTGCATTTTGGCTCCATTTATTTATTTTTTTAAATTAAAGTGCATCTTAGCTCCATTTATTTATTTTTTAAATTAAGGGCATTTTAAATTAAAATTAACCTTAAGGTCAAATAAGTATTTTCAACAAATCTGTCAAATTAATAACTTTAAAGTAAAATAAATTTTCTATCGAATTTGTTGTGGGTGTATTCAATCAATTGCAATTGTCTACATTATAAATAAGAAATACAACAAATATCATTTTAAATCTCAAAATTTTAATTAAAAATGGATATATCTTATAATTATTACTATTGCTATAGGATGGTGTTGTAAGATTTTTGTTTAACCGTTATTGCTTTTACATTAATTGAATTTCATATAATTAATTATTTTCAATAAGTGGGTGTATGAGTATAGATTCATAAATCTTCTTAAATGTTTTAGCTATACAGTTGAAGAATATTTGAAAAAAATAAATAGAAGTTCTTTAATCTTGGGGAGTCTTTATCGAAGTAGAGAATGCCATATAAACAACTAAACCCAATACAAAGTTTTGTTAGTTTTCATTTTTATTTGCAAAAGATTATTATCTATTAAATTAGTTATAAATAAAGTAATATACATATGCACACGATATTTTGTGACTAAAAATTAGAGTAAACAAAATTTAATTTTAGTGAAAGATAAAGATTTGCCTTTTCATTTTTTCTTTTAGATATTGATATGCATTTAACATTAATTTCATTACTAGAATTTTAATATTATAGTAGAAAATATGGATAAAATGATTTTTTTAATATGTTGTTTTTATATATTGAATAACACTTATTTTAAACATGTTTCATGAAAAATTCATAGATAACATGAGGGATATAAAAGGTTGATATGTTTCAATTTTAGACATTTATTTTCCTATAGTATGTTCAATGACTTTGAAGTGTCAATAAACTCTTCAAGTAATATTCACCAAATATCTATGGTTAAGTGTGTAAAAAGAAAAAGAAAAAAATTGTAGTTTATTACCATTTTAAAGTCAAACTAGAGCTTTTTAGAAAATTTGTCAAATTTGATTATTTTCCTTATTTTTTATTGTTGTTTTTACATTGGATTGAAATAATAATTTTTATGTAATTATTATTATTATGGCTTGATACGTATTATTGTAATTTACATATTTATCTTTGTATTTATGTATTTATATGAGCACATAATTGATATTTAATTCATTTTAATAAAATATATTTATTAATTTAAGGATTATAGTTATTGATGTTATAAGCATGGTAATAGAATTATATATATTGATTTTTATTTTTAAATTGACATCTTATTTTCATGTGGTGTTATATGTTGTTATTGATGATTTGTAAGTTGTTAGAGTGTAATTTATATAGAGAATGAAGGAAAGCATTTGAGTGGAGCACTTTAAAGTCCAAATAATATATGAGAGTAATGACTTTTATATTAGTAAAATATTAAATTTTATGAAATGTAATAGTCAAAATTCAATATCTTAATGTTATATAAATAAGGAAATCAAACTTAAGTTTGAATTGGCTTCAAAGGAGATGTGTAATGTTATTTTCTATGGAAATTATAAGAATCCTCACAAATTCCATGAAACATATGAATATAAAATTAATTTGATAAATTTATATGAAACATAAGCGAGAAATCGGACTTATATTTGGCCTATATTTGTTTGATACATATATTTCTTTTAAAGACTTTTTACATGTTAAAATATAAAAGATCGAGTATTCAAATATAAAAAACTGGTTTCTTTGATTTGATAGTAGGAGGAGTTGATGAAAAAAAGTTAAGTTTAATAGCAAATAAATTTCAAAGAATTGCCTCTAAGATAGTAAAAAATTCTTTTAGTAATAAGCTCTTCATGTGCATTTATGTAATAATTGTACTAATAGATTGTTTATCATTCATTGTTTATCAATTTCTCGAACCATAAGATTTTAGGTATAGAAAAAATTATATATGGAATGTAGTTCAATTATCCCTCATTAAATGGTATTGACATATAAAACAATATGTTTAGTAAGCACTTTACCATATTATTCCTTCACCAATAAAGAATAATTTCTTTCTGATCATCCTCAAACCCTATAAATAGTGGCAACCCTTCCACTTCATATTCTCGACCTAATTTGGAATTAATTAGGGAACAATTCTTTATCAAAAACTTTCAATAACTTCATTTTTTCTATTTAATTGTACTAATTAATATATGATAGAGCTTTTTTGTTTTTTCAGATAAGAAAAGGATAAAACTTCATTAAGACTTCATTGCTCCATTTCTCTTTATCTACCTTGTAATAATTGTTGAAGATTAACCAAGGTACTAAATTAATAATTAAGGCAAAAAATCATAAACTTTTTTTTTACTATATACTTCAATAATATTTACACCAAAAAAGATAAAATGGGAATTCTAAGATCTAAAGGAGTCTTTCCCCTAAGAGAGAATGTCACCTTTAAGTACTTGAATTTTTGGGCCTATAATTATAGCTAGAGATAAGCCCAAGCAATAAGATGAAGTAGCCTAAAATCCCACTTTGTATGGACTAATAAGATAGCTGGTCTGCATGGACCTACTAAGACAACATTCACAAAAGACTAATAAATAACCAGCCTATAGGAATTTAGCCTGTGACTTATAGTCCATTGAACCTTCAGGCCTATGGTCCACACTGACTTAATTCTAAAAATAGTGGTGTTTGTTGTATACCCTAGAACATATGTATGATATGTACACTATTTCTCAATAAAAGGCTTTTTCTTTAATACATGGTGCTTTTATTATATAATTGTCTACTATGACTTAATCCACGTAATAATGTCCCTAGTATATAATCATAATGTAGAGGATATCATGAAATGTTCATGATGTGAGATTATTATTGCATGCAAATGTGTAATATCTAAATTATTCATGGTTATAGTATTAATAAGAAAGGACATTATTGATATAGATAGACCAGCACATGTTATACTTCTTGACTAGGTCAAGCAATAGTTCTTACAAGCTACAAGCATGAAATGCTTGAAGTTAACATGTGGATGCTTGTTTGGAAAGCAAGTCCATTAAATGGCTTAACATGAGATCTTTACATGGATACTTAATCTATGTTAGTGAAAGCATCTCATCATATCAATGCTACAAGTATCTTTAGACTTGAGACCACTATTTTTTGTAAAGAGTGATATACTTTAACTCTAGTGTTTTTACTTCGACTAAGAAGTATACATGGCTAGGAGGATGGGTATATCATGAGATTTTTGAAGGTAGGGTAGTGATTAATGAAGGATTTACTACCCTAAATTATATAAGGGAGTTTATCTCACAGTTCCAATAAATTATCTTTATTCGGGACACTTTGGCTAAAATAAAGTGCAAGTGTGAATGAGATTCACAAGGGCATTTTGGAAATAAAGATAAATATTAGAATTAGCATATTCAAGGAATAATTAAACATACCTAATTAAATATTAAGTTTACACAAGCCCTTACTCAAACATGAATGAGATAAAAAATGGTGCAAGGAGTTTATTGCTTGATAACTATATATGGAATGGTTAAGTCAAACCATGTGACTTTTTGACACTTGGATGGTCTTGGTGCATAGCTAGTCTCTAATGACTTGTACACATAAGAATTATTAATTAAGAATTAATTATGATTTAATAAGATTAAATTATAGGAATAGTAGTTAAAGTAGCATTCTAATTCTTCATGTATGTAATAGCCATAAGTCGAGGCTCCGTGAACAGTATCATCGAGGCTCAAAAAGTGTGCCTGAGGTGCCGGGTCACATGGAAGGGTTAAGTCAAACCATGTAACTTTCTGACACTTGGATGGTCTTGGTGCATGGCTAGTCTCTTATGACTTGTACAAATAAGAATTATTAATTAGGAATTAATTATGATTTAATGAGATTAAATCATAAGAATTCTAGTTGAAGTAGCATTCTAATTCTTTGTGTATGTAACGACTGTAAGTTGAGCCTCTATGAACGGTATCACTGAGGCTCAAAAAGTGTGTTCAGGGTGCCGGGTCACCTTCAAGAGGATCAAGGTTGGGCGTACTGGCCATAAAATTTTGACTAGCCATAAAATGATGCAAATGACTTAATTTAAAGATTTAGTTGAACTAATAAATTATTTTAGGTCAAAATCTAATGGGCTATAGGCTTAGATGGACTTGGGTCGGGAATGACATAGGATGTGCCCGAACAAACTTGAAAATACCAAACCTTGATGATTAAAAATTTCCCCGAGACTATTGGTGAAGGAATTTTTAAATTTTGAGGTTGTTTACTATTTTTCCTTAATTTCAAGATTTTCACATAAATTGAGGAAATTGGTTAATTAACCTATCGATGGAATTTGGTCATGAAATTTTGTGAACCCCTAAATAGGCCGAATCAAGGATTTTTAAAACTAACACAATAATTTTTGGAGGTTCAAGTGAATTCTTAAAATTTCCCAAAGTTTTAGCCGAAATCGAGCATTTTCGGGAAGCTCGAGTGACACGTGTAACCAATCGAGCTATCTATGCCCACTATAAATACCCCCCTTATGCCACCTAAGCACCCATGTGGCAAAAACCACTCACCACCTCATTTCCTCCCCATTTCTCCTTCTCCTCCACCGATGCCTCTCTCTCTTTTGCTTATCTATTTTCATGGCTTCCCAAGCTTAGTTTAGCCTTTAATTATCACCAAAAATTCTATTAATGTGTTAGGAATCAGTCTTTAAAGGTTTTGGAGGCCATAGTTGACCATAGAATTCAAGAAAATTCAAAGTAGCCTAAGTGTACATAAAAGGGAGCTTGAAGAATCAATTTTGTGTGTAAGTGTTTTCTTCCATTTTTATTTTATTTCCTAGGGGATTTCATCATCTTAAGACCCCTCATATTCATAGAATTGCAAATGGAGGCTTATGGGATTTTTGGTGATTTTCTAAGCTTTGTTCGTAGGTATATAGGTGTAAAAGGAAAAGAGGTTCAACAAGGGGAGTAAGGGTGATAAGGTGTAGAAAAAGCTTCCAAGGTGATAAGGTATGTGAATTTAGTTTATTTAAGGCACACCATGTTCAATTCATGTACGATTTATGTGGGAAACCTTGTATGGAATTCATAATTTTGATGGTTAGTGTATGTGTAATGGTGAATTAAGCCTTTATTGATGTTAATTCCATGATAAATGAATGATTTGGGGGATAATTTAGTGGAAAGAATGGTGGCAAGGGTATGGCCTCATTTTGGCCCAGAGGGTATCTGTGTGTGTATGGTATGTTATGGCATGTAATTGTTAGTGTATGTGATGATAAATGAAATGTATGTGATGGAATTTTATGATATGTGTATGTGTATGATGTAAAAAGGCATGGTTTTGGATAATGGATGGTATGGCCGTGAGGTTCCAAGAAGGACCTTGGTGTGTGAATCATGTATAATGTGTGTATGAATAGTATACTTGATTGAAATTAGCATGGTTGGCATGTGGATGGTGTGTGTAGGTTGAATTGATAAGAAAATATAGGAATGGTTGTGTGACATAGCATGGCATGTGTGGTCAAGGCATGTAATGGTTGTATAATGGCATGGCATGCATGATATGAGGTGTATGCATGTATATATATGCTAGCATGGTGATATGGAATATGTATGTATGATAATCTATGGAAGGATTCATGAAAATGGCTATTAACCATGTTTGGCCGAGAGATGTGCCTTGGGGTAGCATGTTAAGTATGGCATGTTATGGTAGGTAGAATGCTTGTTTACCATGATATCATGTGCATGTAATGTATGGCATAAACTTGGCATGAAGTATGTGAAAACATGTATGGAAATATGGCTTGTAAAATGGTAAGTTTAGTGTGGAAAGTGTTGCTAAGAATTGGTACCTAAAATGGCTTAGAAGTGGACTTAGAAAGCATAGGTAAAAGTGACCTAAAACTAGCTCAAACTTGAATGGCATTTGAACCATATGTGTATGACAATTTGGAATGGCAATTTGGGCCAATGTTAGTGGGATTATGAGATTGATGACATGACATGATAAATGGCCTTTAATGGCAAGTGAATTGGCATGAAAAGATGCCTAGTGAATTGAGGCTACAAGCCCGTAACTATGTACGAATTTGGAAAACTTACCTATAATTGTCTAAGAAAAATGACTTAATGACTTATGCACTGAAAATGGCTTTGGACTTGGACATAATTGGACTTAAAATAATGACTTAGATTAGACTTAAAGTGGACCTAAATATGCCTAAGGAAGTGAACTAAATTGGCTTAGAAAAATAGACCCATAACTGTCTGGTAGGACTAAAAATGACCTGTAATTATCTAAATTTCAACTATCAAAATAAATTCATAATTATCTATTATTCATTTCTAAATATTATAAAATGATGATCAGTAAATTTATGGATGTGAAAAAAAGATAGATAGCCCATTAGTTAGACACCCACTGGATGAATTGATTAGTTAACTAGGGATTAGCGGCTGCTAGATAATTGTTAATGATTTGTTCGAAATTGGGAGGTCTACGGACTGATCCCTACTATCCATTAGAGTTGTTTGATGTTGATTTTTTGGATATTGGGAGATCTATGGACTGATCCTTACTATCCACTAGAGTTGTTTACTGATGATTATTTGGATATTGGGATATCTACGGGCTGATCCTTGCTATCCATAGAGTTACTTGCTGTTGAATTGTTTGGGGGTATTAAGAGGTTTATGGATTGATCCCTATTATCCCTTGTCTGGTATTAGGAGGTTCAAGTGAACTGATTCTTCCTATTAGACTAAGCTGGTGCAGTGGTCGAGGTCTAGAATGTAGGCCACTACACAACTTTTTAGTTCCCTCTTGGTCCAATGTCTTTAAGTGTAGTCTATCTAGTCGGGCCTATTAAGTTAAATTAAATTAATGTATAGACCAAATTAATGTCAAATCATTGAATGATTAAATTGACTGAAAATACCACAGTGGCATAATTATAATTAAATGAATTGGGAGATTGAGTAATGGAATTAATGTCACTTGCATGGATTTAATTTTTACATTGCATATATATATTTATAGCTTGTTATTACATCTGAGTGCCTGCATATAACATGTTTTTAATGTATTATATTGACCACTGAGTTTTATACTTAGCACAACAATATTTTGGTGTGCAGGTTGCAAAGGTAAACAGTTTAGCCTCAGAGATCGTGTAGTGTAGCAACATAGACAGTGAGGGGTACATAGATGTCCTTTTTGTTTTGTTAATAAGCACTCATGTAAATACTATAGGTTATGGGTTTAGCATGCTTAGAAGCTGTTAGTATCTGTATATAGAGAAAGAGTAGGTGTGATGTATATTTATCTGATTGATTTATTTCTATGGTTTTTTTATGATTATGGGCCTGAGGTCCTATGTGATTATCAGTGTTTGTTGATATGTGATGAGGTTACTAAGGGGACCAAAAGGGTCCAGAAGAAAGTAAATTGATAATAATGATATAGAACTGCTTTCACAGGTGAAAAAAATTTCAAAATGTCACTTGAGGAGCCATTGTACTGTCTAATTTTCTCTAACATGTAGAGTGTTTGTGAAATGATTTTTTGGGTCAATTATACCATAAGGAAGAATGATTAAGGGATAGAATGAGAAGTTAATCAATCTTTGATACAGTTATAAAATACTTTGTAAGTGTTAAAGAGTGCAGAGCTAGAGCAATTTCAAGATGGGTGATTTAGTGGGAAGTGCATGGCCTATTGGGTTTCTTAGGGAGTTCGATAGAAGGTGTCACAGTGTAATTCCAACATGCTTTGAAAGCTTATAGGGTCACACACGTGAAGATTTCAAGATAAGAAATTGTTTATTAAATATTTAACAACATGAGATGTTATTAAATATAGGAGAAATAAGGAAGAAAAATAAAATTGGCCTTGGAGTCCAATTGAATATTTTTAGCCCAAGATAAGGGTTAAATGCATTAGGCTTAAGAGGCCTAGTTAAAGTATTTTATTTTGACCTAATTTTTCACCAATTTTTTAAGAGTTAAAAGGCCAACAATTCAAGTCTAGAGCTAATGCAATTTACGGCTAGGTTAGGTCATAATGGGCTACCCTAAAATAGCCTTGAAATTTGAGTTGAGGCCTAATAAATGGGATCTACGCATAGAAGAAAAAAAGGGTCCATTTTGTGGACCCTTTTTGTGGGCTATTTTAATAAGATATTTATATGATAATTATCTAACCTAGAGGAGCAATTTAAGTATAAATAGGCTTAAATTAATTAACCACAAGAGAGAATCCAAAACTTTCTGCACATAAAAGAGTTCTACCGCAGAGGTTGATTTTTCTTTTTTCTTCTCACCAAATCTGGAACACTTACTAGCTTATAGTCTTTTGGGTTTTCTTCTTATCTTGATTCTTGTGTCAATACCTTAGAGGTTTTCCTGAGAGGATCACTGTGCTTTGTGATAATTTGGTGAGATGAAAGAAGAAAAATGAGCTCTACACGGATAACGGTAAATGTTTTGAACTTAATTTCTTATTATTCGTGCTTATTTTCAAATTGTTTGATGTAAATATCATTGTTTGATTTTCAAAATTTTAATTTTCTAGTATACATGCCTCATGAAAACTAACATTGGTATCAGAGCTAGGTTCCATAGAAGGATTTGAAAGTGGTTGAAAATTTCAATTATGGTAAAATACATTATATAGGTCAAATCATTTATGATAGAGTTCTATGATTTTATTTTTGTAATTGTATCACATTAATGAGATTAATTATGATTTAAACATGAATAAAATTTGACCTTGATCACTTTAAAGAAATAAAATTGATTGATACATGAAAACCATAATTTTCTTATGCTTTATGCATATAGGAAAGTGTTTGGATTCAATTTTATATACTTTGTTGTTCTTACTTGATTTTATCGCAAAATTTTGTAATAAAATTAGATATATCATAAATTAAAATGTTGATTTTAGTTTTGGACACCATATGCATGTAAAATAAATTTATTAAAATTGGAAATTAATGAACCATAAAAATTGGGGTTTGAGGAGACATAAAAATCGATTTTGCACAAGTGTTATGCATTATGTCTTATTTATTTTCCAATGATTCTAGAAGTGATTTTTTTTATAAATATCTCATATTTATGATGTTATTTAAAAGTTTTTAAGTGGTAAAAATTGTTTGCATATGAATGAGATTCTTAAACTTGCTTGATTGTTAAGATTGTGCATGGTTTTGTGCTTTGTAATCATGATTCTTGTCAG
>CANXYI012298044.1:0-11172 GCA_948208565.1 Hura crepitans | reverse complement strand
TATATATATATATATATATATATATATTATCGTGAAGTGAGTTATTCATAATCTTATTATTTATCCATCAGTTACATTGCCCACACTTAAGTAACATTTTCCTACGGATAACAGGATTATCATCATCCTATGCGGTGATCCACATTTTGGACCTAAATGGCCACTACACTAGCGTAGAATATACAGTGATCCCTACTGGACCTAAACAGTGGCTATACCCACATAAACACATGCAGTGGCCTATAGGACCTGAATGACACATGCACCCACATAGAAAATCAACCATTATAAATAATATATTTTGGGTCTAACTATGAGTTGACTCATAACCAATACAAAACACTAAAGTACCTAGCAGTTACTATATATCCCTCGTTGACCGATCAACCTATCCATTTTAGGTTGTTTACTTATATGGGGAAATGACCAATTTATGTTGATTTCACCATATTATTATAAATTTTCCTATCATGATCATTCATCATGGTGCCTATTCTCACACTATGCATCATAATAATATGATATACGTATGATTAATGTGATATAATATTGTTGAACATGTATAACATGCACTTTCCTCACATTTAGCATCATAACCCTTTATGTGTCCATGCCAACATAGCATGAACTATTATATCGTGTAGGCAAATATGCCTCTTTTCCTTAACATAGCGTGACAACAATATTTTGATCATCAAAATTATATTATTTCCACTTTTATCTCAATAGGTAAAAATACTTTTAGTTGTCATCTTTAGCATACTAATATCAACATGATATACCTATATCATACCTAAGTTCATGACACTTAAAAGTATGATAATATCACTTAGTAAGCCTCGACATTCTTCCTTTGTAACTATTATGGTATAACAACCATCATCATTGATTTAATATTTTATTAAGCATGATTTACTATAATATATCATGTATAAATATCCATTCATAATGCCATGTATGATGTTTTCATACCGAAACATTATCATATTAACACATCTTATTTAATATACCATTATATATACACTAACATGATGACAATTGTAAGGCATTCATGTCAACCAATTTCTTTAGCTAAAGCGGCACTAAAAACATATCATCGAATGTCACATAGTTATATAGAATTGCATCCTTAAACATTTTTGTTTTACATATAAAAAGACACTTATAATGAACATTCTCATTTGCTTATAACAAGCTAAACTAATAAGGGCCATTTGGATATATAGCATTACACACGTATATCAGTCACTTAATTACTTTCCATACTTTATTACACACTCTCATAATTAAATATCATTATTCATGAACTTACTTCCTCTTAAGGATACATAATACACTACGCACACACCCACATGCTCTACAGTTCATTCGGCTATCATGCAAGGAATTCATAACACATCTATTTATTCACATTATGTTTATCATCTCATATTCACATGGTCACATACAACCACTTATGAACATACTTCATCCATATTATGCATAATATTCCACTTACATCCATAAGTACATTAATGCCATTTGGCCATATGTACTCCATACAAGTTGAGCTTTCATTTCAAATTCTTCAATGCCGTAACACACGTTTATAAAGTCTCATAACATAATTTACAAGCATTTAACACATATAGACACTTAAACTATCAATTTAAATATTTTTCATGCATAATATAACTTTTACATAAAGGCATGACATAATTCTACATTTAGTTATAAAATCCATAACTATTTTATATCATATAGCATGTTATGTAATTACCACCATACCTAGGTTTATGACATATCTACCATGTTCATGCTTCACATTTAACATACTTTTTCTTTATATTTTACTTGTGCCTACCATAGCATAAACCATTGTAATTTGTAGGCATAATATGCGCCTTTTTACCAACTTGTAATTTCATTTAATCTATTTATGTGATGAAAATATCATAATCTCGTACATCACATCATATCCATAATACATCAATCTAATGAGCACGAGCAAGTCATTCTTGAAAAAAACCAACATAATATATTTATATATTTTAAAAAACCAGCATAATATATTTATATATACATATATATAATAAGTTTCAAACATGTTAAAATCAATCATAAAGAAAGTTAACCTCACACATATTCTTACATACAACACACTCAAATAATAACATACCATGCATCTTCTCAATTCACATGATTGTATTTTATCATTATGAACATACATTTCCTTAAGTATATGTGTATATATGATGTACACACTTAATATTAAATGCACACATACATATAAATTTCATATTGGAACCTAAACATAATAATTGTAAACTTACAATCTCCTCTTTAATTACCAATCAATTAAAATTCTCATTAATCATTCTTATTCTTGTAATGTTTTATCATAATACACATATGTTTATTTCACCTACTTAATACATTATCACATACTCATATATTCTTTTTTATATTTTAATTATTTATAATACATGAAATTATTTATCTTAATAAAATAAAATTTATTACCAACATTAAAACATAAATGAATTCTTTTATTAGTATAGCATACTACCTTCAGAGACTCACCTTTTTAACTCCTTAAGAGCTCTTAGCTATTTTCATCTATAAAACCATTGTCCTTGAATAATTTTAGCAACCTACTTCTTCTAAAATCTCAAAATTTCTCTATTTTTGCCTTATTCAAAAGCCTCAACATATACAAAAAAAAAAAAACAACTTGGTCAAATTTTGATTCAATGTTTCATCAAAACCCACTATCAGTCTTTTTTACTTTTAATACATAGACTTAAACATTTTTTAGCATCCAAATCCCAAATTGTATCACATTTTTAGTCATCCTATATACTAAATTTGGTGTAATTAAAGAAGTAATACTATAAATCTATGTTTTAATTTTATTTTAGTTCAAGTTTCACTTCAATTAGACTTGTATATTAAAAGTTATAATAAGCTAAATACTATGTACTATTCTCATAATTATTGATTCTAAAATTTTTAGATTTCCAGTTCCCTACTCTTAGATTGCCTTACAATTTTGAGCATATTAAAGATAGAATTGGTTTAAGACATCTAAAGAAAACTTTTATTCTACAAGTCTAGTTTCATTTGGTTTAAGAATCATATAATTTGGACTCCTACATTAGAAGTTATGGCTTAATGAACATAGACTATTTATTAAATTCTAGCATTCTGCAAATGGTGTAGGTACACCTCCATTGATAGAATTTCTAGGTAAAAATTAGGTTGAATTAAAGGGAACTCCCTTCACTAAACTTATATCCCTTACATTAACTTCTATTTGCAAATTGTTTTGCATCAATTTGACATCTATACGAAAAGTTATGGCTAAATCACTCTCTATTGCTCCCAAAATAATAAATCAGTTCCAGCCCTTAATTTCCACACAAACCTTGTAAAAAATGAACAAGGACATGAGAATAAACTTAATTCATAAAAATGCAGCATTTAACTTACTCCAAAATTACTCTATTACTATCAATACTTTTAACCCCATATTATTTCATAATTTCATGTTAATTCATCTAATTCACATTCAAATACTTCAATAAACCTCTAAATAAAATCTTGAACTTAAAATCTTGAATTTCTAATTTAAATTCTTACCTTATTAGTCTGAAATCTATTTATTATCATTAGTAGCCCCTGCACCAGAGCCACCATCAGTAGCACCTCATTGGGCCATCATCAGCTACTAGTTCTGCCATTAGTAGATGTCATGCAGGCGTTAAGGCTACTATTCTCCTCCTTCATTTCCCGTTTCTTGTCTTTCCCTTTTTCCCTTCTTTGTTTTCACCATTTTCTTTTCTTTTATTCCTTTTCTTTTTCTTTTGTTTTTAATTTGGCTGAGATGTATCATTTGTTAACCAACTTATATTGGTTAATTGCTCTCTAATACTTATACTTTTATCCCTTGAATGCTTAACTCCCTTCATTTCCATTTTATTTAAAATTCATAATCCTTTAAGGTATTAACTTGTCCATAATCATTAAATATTCAATTTTTTTATTTTTATAACTCTCTTTAAAAATTCCTAAATATCCATTTTCATGAAATCTAAAGAAATATTGAGTTACGAGTTAGACTTGTAACATACAATCCTTTATAATCATACTCATTTAAATTCTAAATTTACTTAATCGCTATATTACCATTTTCACATGTTACTTATCATGATCATTTTTTATTTTATTTTTTTCTATTAAATTCTTTAATTCTCCCCAAATAAAGTTCTTCACACCTCTTGCATTAATTACAAGCTAGGAAAAATCTCAGGATTTTTGGGATGTTACAACTGATACAATGAATAATAAATTGGTCACATCCCAATGGTTCTTACTAGCACAAAATAATGGTATCCAAAGGATACAAATTGATGGTACCCAAAGGGTACAAGGTGGTGCCAACACCCACCCAAAGGTGCTAAAAACTATACAATGGTAGTCGAGGCTATAAAAGGTGGCAAATCTATAGTGTCTTTTATTTGGCATGCCAAACTATCCTAAATTCTTGTATCCTAAGTAGAAATGGGTTTCTATCATTCATATAGGTTAAGCATGCATTTTCACAGTATACATCACTAATATATCCCTTTTTATTCATTTAACAAGATTAAGGCACTTTTCATCGCATATATTCCAAGCTTCATCTTTGTTAGCATTTCATTTACAAAAGTCATAATTTGTCATTATGACACTATCTTTGCATACACATTACATCATATGGATTGAGATCATATAATTTAAACATATCATTACTTATGTCTTTAACACACTTACATACTCATATCTACAATAATCATATTATGCCTTAATCATGTACTTATTTATGCATATACATTAAGAACATAAGCCTTAGCAAAGGTCATGGCACACATACCATCAATCTCATAACCCTTTTTCCAATCATCATATCAAATTCACAAATGTTTAACATTTACTGATTTCATCTAACCATATAAGTCTCATTATTCTTCATCATATAATTCAAAGTATTATTCTTACTTACCAGTTCACATGGATGCTCTAACATTGCCTTAAATCCCCTTCATATTATTAAGGCATAATTCTAATGTATACATTAACACAACATATAAACTAGTATAGGCATTTGATCCTCAGAATAACATTTAACTTCATCATACATAATTCTCATGATTAAAGAAAAACAAAGCTTTTATTTTAATCCTTTTGATTTATGTAGTGACACTCACATTGCTTTCATTAACATATACATATTCTTTACACATACATAGTATCTTATGTTTTCAATTCATGCATATACACTTTTTTCTTTATCTAAGTCACAATATACTTATAAGAAGCATACATCAATCCTTGAATCCAATCGTTGACATAATATCTTCATACATAGTATACATTGATATCTCATATCAATTAACCTTATTTATAAAATGCTTGTTAAAATACACATAGATTTAAAACATTAATGTGCATTGTTCAATAAAACATTTATTTACTTTATATCATGCTACAAATACTATTTAATCAATGTTAAATTCATTGAACATCATTATATCTTTTATGTGACACCTCTTACCTAGTCCGGTCACTAGACTAGAGTGAGAGGTGGCACTTAACTAGTTTCCACCTCATGACATCTCATTTTACTTATGATCCATTTTCTTAAATAAATCTTATCATATATCTTACAATAACATGTCTTAACAAAAACTTTATTTATAGGTACACTATTAGGGATCATCGTATTAAAAATTCAGTAGCATAATAGTTGTCTAGTGACACTAGCCCAAATAATAACTTGTAGAAAATGACACTTCTATATATATACACACATCATATGCCAAGCCTCTCTGATCCTTCTAATAATCTAGAACTCATAATAACTATATCATTATACCAACATACATAAGCAACACATCCATTTTAAATACATTCTAATAATTTCTATTACTTAATATAAATAGTCAATTCCACGTCCATCAGCACTATTCACAACAATCAAATACCATGCATAAATGTAACAATGCTAATCAATCTTTCACATATTACAAAACCAAACTTAAGCAAATACAAAGCACACCATAAACTTTATAAATTTCAAATCCTTTTTACAAGATACATATAAGCATGGTGTTATATACAACAAACTTGATATATTTATACATTAAAATAATTCCATTTAAGGGTCTTCTTAACTTTATAGCCCTTAAACTCGAAGCATCATAATGCTCCCACTATATAACTTCAATCCAAGATAAAAACTTACATGTTGCAAAAAACAACAATGCACTTAACAACACTATTTAGCGATATGTCCAAGTTTATTATGCTAATATGCCTATGATTCAAGTATAACACATAAGTTAGGCTTAGTTACTAAAAATAATAGGACATACTAAAATTTTCATTAATAAGAAGACCATAATATAGATGTCACACCCTCTACTAGATTCCTAAAGAAAACCCAATAAGTGGTGCACTACCTATCAGGTCATCCAGCTTGAGTACTCCCACAGTCATTCATTTAACTTTTACTTATACTGTACTAAGCAATCCTATCTGACTCCAAACTCAGTCCGGTATGTTCTATAGCCCACTTAGGTTCACCTTATCATGTTTAGGCTATTACAAAATGATTTCAACATAATCTAGTATTCCCTAAAATTTTGACAGCATAACGGCTGCTCAAGTCACTATCCTAAAATTTTAAACTTGAGAAACACTTTCGTAACATATAATCACATCTCTTGGACCCTTCTAATCCCCCAAATAACAACTTATCATCATCATCTACCAAACAACAATCATAGGCCTCAAGCCACAATCAAGAAAACATATAAAGCCTCAAGCTCTAAAAACAACCACGTAAGGCATATGTAAACAACAAGAATTAACCATTACTTAGTAAAAACATAATATGTCTGTATATATACAAATACAAATCTGTGTCCCTTATATACATTACACCCATTTTCCCCACCTAAGTACATAGAGTGCATACAACTATATAGGATCAACCACTGCAAAAATAACCTCTGAACTCCACTACATGCTTTATAAGGCAACATCCTTATTCTTAGTGCCTGTGCATCGAAATAGGTGTGCTGAGTATATAATATTCAGTGGTGAATTCAAACATTTAAAACATGTCCAGTAATTTATCCATACATAATGTTTCTATTTTCATCTAGTTCCAGTACCCAAGTTCAATTTAAAGGACTAACATACAAAAATTACCATTTTACCCCTAAGGTGTTTTTATCTGTAAAATTATCCAATTAATCATTACAACTCATAAAAATTATGTTTTAGGTGATTATTAATCATTTATGCACAAACTATACCATTTTTAGCCTTTACACACTATTAGTGGAAAATTACTAAAATGCCTTTGGGTTATATTTCATAGTCATATGTAAATTTTATTAATTTTATGTAATTACTTCAGTTGGCCTATCTCAGGAAACAACACTGATAAATACTAGATCTAAGGGAAAATAAACTAGTGCAATGATCCCCATTCTGGACCTGTGCCGGTACACCGGCTCAATTAAATTTTTGGCACCTAAGGTGTAAATAGCAAAAGGGTTATCTACCTAGCAAACTAGTCTATCCAATATACTAGTGCAGTGGCCCTCAGAGACCTATGTTGCTACACTGACATCATGTAAAAGATCAGTGATGAAGTGGTTATGTCTGCTCAGTAAACTAGTTTATCTAATAGACTAGTGTAATGGCCCTTAAAGACCTACGCCACTACACCAACAATATCAAATCTAGCATCATATGGCCAGAATAGAAAATTGTCTATCCAACACACTAGTATAGTGGCCCCAATGGGGACCTGCATTGTTATACTAGCCCTATCTAAAAAGTAGATAGTGTAGCAGCTGCTAAAGATCCCTAAATTGACTGGTCAACCCATCTAGTAGCAAAAATAGACAGTTATAATTTTTACAACACAATTGGAAATTAGCCCGATCTGGTATGGCCACAAATAGGCTATACCGAGTGAATTATCAAAAAATATGTTCAAAGATTCAAGTCCCAATAATTATGATATATTATGCTGAATTTAATTCCATAAGTATTTCACAAATCTAGGCCACTTACTATCTAGAGGATTTGTTGATTTAGGTAATGGTTATTTAGGACAGTTATAGGCCATTATGGCCAAGTTTTACTAAGCTTTTTAAGTCCATTTCACCTTATTTTTTAGTGTAGTTTTCAATATTATTTTCATCAAGTTCATATTCCCTAAGTCAATAAACAATAGGCCATTTTAAGGTGAAACCATAGGCTTAAATGCCATTACACATAATCATAAACAATAACCCTTAAAGGCACAAGTTTTAGGCACATTATTTAATCTCAAGTTATAACCCTTTAAAAGCACATTACAACCCACTTTTCATACATCATTTCAAGCCAAGTTTAGCATCATTTTACATGTCATTTCTTGACTACATCACATGTCATTTTAGGGTATATGTTTTACTTGTTTCCATACTAAAATAGTTAAGCTAGTCATGCCCCACATGATTAAGCATTAGTACACACAACATGGTACACCTATTATCCCCTTTTTCATGCCATTACCATTAAATTAGCTTTCAGGTACAACTAGTTAAGAGCCTTAATCATGCATTCCCATAGTGTTCATTACACAATTATCCATTTATCCTTAGCTTAATCACATTTATATCTATACCTTTACCATTTCATGCCATTTAAAGTACACATTAGCTAAGCTCATGTCAATTTAATATCATGTATTACATGCATATTATCTTGTATCACACATAGGCACTAAACTTGCCCATATACCATACTTACCAAGCTTCCTTATGCCATGTATACCTTTTGACCACTAAGGGAATTTATAACCAATACCTATATTTTAACACCACCTATCACACATACACCTTGCATATCACTATACTAGCATATATCCACACAGGTATACTTTATACCAAGCATGCCATGCCAATGCACAAGCCATACATGCCTCGACTGCATGCACACTTCATGCCAATTATGTATACTTTTATCAATTTCCAAGGGATACCATTACACATTCATACAAAAGCCATTAATTCATGCTTTACACATCATAAAGACATTTTATTCTACTTATAAACCTCTTGGCCAACTTCAAAATCAATATATATATATTAATTCCTTCCATCCATCAACCATGAAATCCTTATTTCATTATGCCATAGGTTACAAACATATAAAGAAAAATCTACTCAATCCAATTCAAGCACTCTAACTAACCCTAATCTCAAAGGAAAAGCTACTGAAAATTTGAGGCATGAAGTGAATGGTTTAATTCACTTACCTCGCTCACTTGTAGATGAAATTACCACCATTTCAAAGATATCATACCTTTATTCTAGCCCTTACGAACACTTTCTCTACCTTCTTCAAGCTCTCCCTTGCTCTAATTCACCTCAAACAAAGGCCATACATGTCCCCATAGAAGTTAGGCATCACTAGGACCCAATTACAGCCATAAATACCCAAGAAAAACTAAAGGGAAGTCATAAAAACTCACCAAATAGGCTTGCTAGATTGCTTCTATCCAGTAAACTTCCATGAATTTTAAATCACAGTTGAGAACTCCTTTGGATGTGGTTCTTCTTCAAGGACTTCCCTAACATCCCAAAGAAATTTTTGGAACCTAGAAACTCTAGAAAGGAATGAAGAAGGAGATGGAAATGGCCATTCTCCTTTACTGTGGTGTCACTACCTGGATAGCAAGGGAGGAATTTTTCCTTCTTTTATTTAAGTGAAATTATCCACTTGTCACTCACCCTTGCCATTTGGCAGTGGTCTTAGGCCACTTAGCCAAGTGTAGGTGGGTCCTACAGCCATCTAGGCCACCCGAAACATCTTGATTTTTTGGCAAACTTTAAAAATTCACCAAAATTCACACGGACCTCAAAAAATTAATCCATTTATTTTAAAATTCATATTTTAATCCCCTCTACATGCTCATAAATTTTCATGGCCAAATTCCATCGAGAGGGTAATTTTTTAGACTACCTCAATTTGCATGCCAACCTAAAAAATTATGAGAATTTGCAAATGACCTTAGAATTCAAAATTTTTTTCGCTAATGGACTTAGTGGAATTTTTGAGCTTCAGGGTCCACTATCTTCGAGTCTATCTAGGCATATCCTGGGTCATTCTCAGCCTATAAAATTTTTATGGAGTCTGAGGACACGGGCATTACAATAGATCAATAACACAATTAACTTTATTACTAACAAACTTTATGACATAAGGAATGATTGAATCTGTAACCATAAGGACAAATTATGTATCGAACAATGTATGTACACACATCCTCTAGCATTTTTGTATTCATAATAATTTTAGCATAAACAAAAACATGCATAGCTTAATAAAGTCATATACAAGAATTCAAAGATCTTCAAAGATCGATATCCTCATTCATAAGCATCATGACTATATACATGCATAAGAATCAATATTACAAACAATCGATTTTATTACTATTAATTTCATGTGTTAATCTTTTTATGTTTATTATGCTTTTATTCCACTTATGCTATGCCTTTATCATTATGTTATGGCCATACTTAATAAATAACTCTTAAAACTAGATATTGAGATCTCAACCATATAGGTCTTATGAGATGTGCAATAGTCCATATTTTGGACCTCATGATCACTGCACCCCTATAGGTATGTAATAACCTCCTCAGACTTTATTAGTGGCTACACCCGTATGGTATAATGGCCATATGACCTTATGGCTTCTATACACACCTAATATATGTGCAATGGTCACCTCAAACATTATTGACAGCTACACCTGCATGGTATAGTGGCTTTATAGACTTTACAGTGTCTAAACATGCCTGCCATATATACAATGGCTTAGGTAGTCCTTATTGCTATTGTACTAGCCTATCATATGTACAGTGGCTCGAATAGTCCTCATAGCTACTGTACTAGCCTACTATATGTACAATGGCTTAGATAGTCCTTACGGCTGTTGTACTAGCCTACAGGCACTAAAGCACCTTAATAGCTACTCTCCATCCCTAGTTGACCAATTAACCTATCTAATTTAGATTTTTTAATCATATGGGCCATCACCTTTATTATTTAAGTTTCACCTTTTAAAAGTAATTTATA
>CANXYI012298026.1:0-15262 GCA_948208565.1 Hura crepitans | reverse complement strand
CAATTAAAATATACTTAATAAAATAAATTTTATTATTAATATTTTTAAATTACTTTTAGATCATAAAAATAATTTAAAAATTACTAAAAATATATAGGTCTAAAATAATGTAAAAATATAAAAAAAAGAAGGTAAAATTGTAAATTTTTCGGTTCAATTCGGACTCGATTTACGGTTTAATCGAATTTTTTCGGTTCAATTCGGATCATTCCGATTTTTTATCACTTTCAATTTTTTTATTTAATCGAATCAAATCAGCTATCAATTCCCGATTAAATCGATCAGGATTTTAATAACTATCTTTTTTTCAAAACAATAAAATCCAAAGTTATCCAGTGTCAGACTTTAGAAATGCCTTTTGGTGAAAAGTCAAAGTAGTTTAAAGTAGGGGCCCCACGGACAAGTGGTAGAATCGATTTTTTCAATTAAAAATTTTTAAATTTTAAATATAAAATATTTTATTTATTTATAAATTTATTTTATATAAATTTAAATCAATTGAATTAAAAAATATTAAGTATATATTCTTTTTTTTTATTATTTATACACATATATTTAAATAAATTAGATTATTACTGTTCGTAGTCAATCCACAAATCCACACACTACCACGTGAAACCAGCTGTCCATACTTTCTCTACTTTATTTATTCCGTATTCAAAACTCGGATTCATTAATTCAATGAAAAATGTAAGAGGTATGAATAATTGGTTTCACGTGATAGTGTGTGGATTTGTGGATTAACTACGAATGGTTGCTTCGTAAAAATTTATTGCATAATTATTAAATATATTATATATTATAATAATTAATGTTAAATTTATATTTTTTAAATTTTAATATATATCTAGCAATAAATGTGTAATAAATATTAAAATTTGTGATAATTAAATTATATGCCTAATTTAAGATCTTTTTAGTTGAGAGTGACGCTGCAAATTTCCACATCTTGAGCAAAAACTTCCACCAACCAAATGAATTTTTTCATTCCCACCGCAAACTGTTTGAAATTAGAACGGTTGAAAATTTAATTATTTTTTTAATTGATTAAAATTTTATTTTTATTTTTTCTAATAATATAATTATAAAAAAATATTTTATATATGGTGAATATGTCAAAATTAAAATTTTATTTAATATATTGAAAAATTTTAAATTCAAATTTTTTTATAAAAAAAATTGACGTTATACAATAAAATTTTTTATACCTCATAAAAAACCACTTTAACACCAAAATTAAATTTTATATATAAAAATCTTGAAAATTGATGCTTTCAATTCAACATTTTTCCTCTATATCAAAAATGATAATAACAATAATCTTAACATTAAAGTCTTCATTTCATACTATAAATACTAAAAGCAAATCTTTATCATCACAAACATATTACAGATTATACAAGAATTTATTTTTTAAATCCAATCATGTAAATTTCAAATTTGAAATAGAAATAACTCGGATGAAAAAAGTATAAATTTAAATTTGAAATTTCTCAATATATTATGCATAATTTTATTATCGAAATCAAGATTTTAAGTTTTTAAATTTCACGGTCACATCTAATAATGGAGTAGCTATTATGGAAAAAAAAAAAAAAAAAGAAAAATTTATATTTTTATAATGGTGTGAAGAACTAAGACGTAAAATGAGAACTCTTAAATACTACTACCTCGTTTCTTTTTTTGAAGTGTCCATTAGAGCATTTTAATAGAATTAAACCAACTGTTAATCGGATTAGTGCTTCACTAAATATCCTTAAAAAGGATGTTAAAAAATATTAAAAATTAATTATTTTAATTCAAGAAGGTAAAGGATACATTTAAAATTAATTGTATAGAATTACTTTATTTTTATTAAAAGAACAGTAAATATGAAATAATTTTTTTATGCTTAGTTCCGAGATTAAAATTAAAAGACTAAGAGGCGCGTGTTTATTGGACGTTAAATTAAATCAATTACGAATTTTGTAGAAAAAGTTAAATTAGATCAGTTTCATGTTATAATAATATATTTCTATAGAAATTAATATGATAATTTATTTGATGATAGTTAAATATACTTAATTTGAATAAATTATTAAATTTATATTTTTTTAAAATTTAATTATTTATAATAATTATATTTTAAATAATATAAATTTAATAATAAATATTGAATCGTACTCTCTGTCTAAATCTGCATTTAAAATTACTGTAAAAAAGTTTTTTTTTTTAATTTGTTGCTTTTCGTTTGGCTGACGTCAACGCGGAATTATCTGCTTTTAATGTGGGAAGGTCTAGTCACGCTCCCACTAAAAACAAAGGCGTTATCGGTAAGCGTTATCTTTATCAATTGAAGGAGCGGGACTTCTTTTTATAATTCGATGTTCTTTAGATTTTTAAATTACACAGATACAGTCCTCTCAGAATCAAAGTTCGGACCCATTAAAGTCTATTAAAAGCTAACGTGGTTGGAACGTCCATTCAAAGAATAATGATTTGTTTGTGTATAATACACGTTTAATTGAATATTTATTTTTTATTTTTTATATTTATAAATATTAATTATTAAATTTAACATATATTATATTATAACCATGTGCCTTATATTCTATATTTTTTAATATTATTTTATTAACTATTTTTGAAATAACGATACTTTGGGTAATGATTAAAATTGTTCGAAATAATGCAAATTGCCTTTAAAATTAAAGAAAAAGGTGTGCAAATATCTTTGTAATTATTTAAAATCTTATTTTCATCAATGTTATTAAAATTGGTCCGAAAAGTGAACCGGACAATCAATTGGGCCATGATTCGACCGGTCGGATCGGATTGAATCGGATTTTTTATTTTTTTATTAATAAATATTAATTTTAAGCTCTTTGACATAAATAACTACTATTAACATAAGTATTAAATATTCAAAAAAATTAAATGTTCAAGAACATAAAACATAATTAATTTTTCACCCATTATCCTCATCTTCATATCCATTGCCATCTCTATTTCCATGTTGAAATTTTCTTGAATATTATCATAACCAGACCGGATGCCCCACTGGTTCACAGTTTGACTGGATTTTTTATTTTTTAAATAAAATTATTTATAGAAAATTTTAATAACATAATATGAGTAATGTTATATTAAATAAAATGTATAAAAATAATAAAATGAGTAAATAATTAGTATACTCACTAAACCCTTTTAATAACTATGATTTTCATTTGAGATTTAACGAGCCGGATGGTAGTAACCTGAAATACTATTCTCACTAAACCCTTTAAAAGGCCTAAGAAATTTTTTTTTCCAATTTATAGGGTTTTTTTTTTATATTTTTTAACATTGAATTCCTCTTCAGAAAGAAGACATCTTGTGTTAGAAGCTAATTGACAAAAGGATAGAATTTTGTGAATAATACTTGAAACGAATTTTTAGTCCTTTTATTAAGATCTTGTTGGTCAACTTGAAAAATCACATTGCTTAGGCTGATGGATGGCTATATGGTATTTAGTGTATCTAAGCTTGCAGGACAAGAGCTTCAAGGGTAATGGTAGTTCGTAACCTTGAAAACAGTAGGAAGAACACCGAGTCCTGCATCAGCAACTTAACCTTAATCTCATACCACACGGAGTTTGCATATGATTTCGCTGTCCCCATATCCCTCTTTTCAATATCCAACAAACTGACGTCCTAAAAACTATGATTTTCCATGTGATTTTTAAGCTCACCTTTTCTCCTTCTTCAAACCATCCATCACTAAAAGTATCACATTTTCAAATTGGGACATCGCATCTTGTTTAAGAGCTGTTACAGGATGTCTCCACTGAACAACTTCAATATTTTTCCTTCCCTATAGAAGACATAGGTTGCTACTTGTTGATATGCTCATGAATACAGATGTCTATTATTTTGGGGAGCTTTATCCATGTAATTCATTCAACCCAAAACAAAATTCACGCTTCAATTAGCCATTACTCCAATGGCCATCCTCCTTCTGAATGTGGTTATGTGGAATTGGAGGACAAGATTGGTATGACATAGCATGCTACCTTTACTAAATTCATGAATTCGAAGTCCGCAACTTTTAATCTTTTCCTTTCTTGACCAAATAAAAACACCCCTTTAAGTTCAAAACGGTGCGATAGAAGTATAATTTAAATTTCAAAAACTATCATGAATTGAGTGTCATCATCATTGAATTTTCTCCAATGGAGGTTTTCATTCTCATTTTATGTATCCAATATTTGTATGTCTGTCTTTCTGTAGTTTTTCCAACACCCTCCTGCGAGATTGAAAATTAATGAACTAATCATATTAAATAATCTCTAAAAGGCGTTCAACATATATTATTGAAAATAAATCACTTGAGCGGGTGAAACTGGACTTTTTCTCAAAAGCATAGGGACAAATTTATGGATTATTCTTTCAATTCCTCTAATTTTATAGCTTTTTGTCTGGTGGGATCATTAAATGGTTAGTAAGAGTTAGTTATCCAGCTGCTAAGATTGTATTTGTAGGTTGATGTGAAATCTCAAGTATCAATTTTTGGCACTGATAACGTACGCGAATGCGATTGCATTGCATTTGTAGCTATTATGTTTCAGTAAATGCTTATTATCACCACTAGAGGATGTGCAGCCACAAACACTAGTTACCATATGTTTGTAATATAGAATTCAGAGTTGACTTGGGTGAAGTTTCTGAACTAATGATGAACTCTTTTTATAGGTTACAATAGCCTTGAAAGAAGCTGGCTTGGAATCATCAAATCTGATTGTTGGCATTGATTTCACTAAAAGCAACGAATGGACAGGTATGTGAGAAGTGAAGGAAACAAATTCATATCAACGATTTTATATGTATATTTATATAAAACGTGGAGTTGAAGTATATTTCATTACAGGAAAACCTTTGGACTTTATCTTGTTGATGGATATTGTTCCCATATTTTGATTAGAAGTAATGATGAGAATTTAGTTTATCACAAGGGATAGTTGTGATTGGGGTGTGGCATAAACAACCCAATTTATCAGGGAACAGGGGACAGTTAATTCCCTCATTTCCTTAATGTTTTCTTACACATCAGCCTACTTGTCATATGTTACACAAATATTAAATTGATGTCAAAATGAAGAACTGTATTTTTTATGCAGCTCTTCAAAATTGCACTCCCCAAAAATGGGGCTGGTTCTTTGGGATCCCATATTGACGGTTGCGAATGCACACCTTGTATTCTTTCAACCTAAATATAGCTTTGACAATGCTAATTTAAAGATAACTACATTAGAGATCATAGAGCTTTATAGAACTTGAAGGAATTTGTTCGTCTAATTGAAAAAATAGGACAGTAGAAAATCAGTTTTAATTCTTCTGCTTTTTCCTTGTGTTCTTTGTTCTAATTTCATTGACATGGATTTTTAAGGAATGTTGCTATGTTCTAACTAGCCTTCAGAATAATGATTATAATGTCAGATTAAGATAGGCACGAAGGTTTTATTTTTATCAGTTTGTTTTAGAGCAATCACATTCTTTTAAGTTATTTAAAGTATTTCTAGTGTCAATATCTTCCTGTTGAAATGCTTTTTGTTCAATTTATGCACTAGCCATTAGATTGATTTTATTTTTAAAGGAAAAGTTTCATTCAACAACCGTAGCCTGCATGCCATTGGAGATACGCCAAATCCGTATGAGAAGGCCATCTCCATTATCGGAAAGACTTTGGCTCCCTTTGATGAAGACAACTTAATTCCCTGTTTTGGCTTTGGTGATGGTAAATTCTAGTCCACTGAAGTAAAATATGCCTTTTTTTCCTGCCTTAAATGTCCTTTCTGATTCGTTGTCATTGAATGGTCTCTTCTCCATTTGTAGCCACCACTCATGATCAAGAGATATTTAGCTTTCACAATGATCACTCACCTTGCCATGGTTTTGAAGAAGTTTTGGCATGCTACAAAAAAATTGTTCCCAACTTACGACTTGCCGGTTGGTTTTTTCTACTTTAACATTTTGGTGTCTTTTCATTACTATTTTTGGCAATTTTTAGAAAATATAGGCCAAATGTTCAGATAGGAAGAAACCTCTCTTTTTGTATTGTGCTTGAGCTATGTTAACCTTCTACTCGTTAAGACAGTTGATAATAACAATGCTGTACAAAATGTCTTTTAAAGTAGCTTTTTTCTGCACTCAGTTGAGCTTTCTGATTAGTTTATTATCAAGATTCAAATATATTAGACATTTGTCGGCTGCAATCCTAAAAATTACAGGTCTTAGAGTTCTAGGGAGCCAAAACCATATAAAAAGATACAAATTAATCTGGTTCTTCTAAAAAAGAAAAATTAATATATACACAGCCCTTGAACTTGGCAACAAAAGTCACTTTGCCCTCTCAACTTTGCGAGAAATCTCGTAGCCCACTAAACTTAAATTTTTGCTAAACATTAGGTCCCTAATAGGTTATATTTTGTTCAATAACTTAAATTGCTTAATGCTTGTATATTACACAAGGTCTTACATTAGCAATTTAAAAAAAAAAAATCCTGTTGAGCAATGTTTTTAAGTTCAACATGCCTATCTGTAACTATTTGTAGGGCCGACCTCTTATGCACCGGTGATTGAAGCTGCAATGGACATCGTGGAAAAAAGTGGAGGCCAATATCATGTATTGGTTATCATTGCAGATGGGCAGGTCTGGTTTAAAAATCTAGCTCATTCACCTGCTCTTCTTGCTTTCTTTATCTCTGGCATTATCTATTATCAACAAGATGTTCTTTTATGATTATTATTTTTTTTTTCAATTTTAAAGGTTACGAGAAGCATCAACACAAACGATAAGGAGCTTAGCTCTCAAGAAGAGAGAACAATTAAATCAATTGTGGAAGCAAGGTTCATGGTCCTCTAACATAAAATGCAATTTGTCTGTCTTGGAACTTTCAATTGGTTCTTGCGAACTTGCACTAGTTTCATCATATAGCTTAGATCAGTTAGGACATATGGGGATCTGAGAATGCAAGTATTTTCATGAATCTATCAACATGTATCTAAGTTTTTGCACAGTTGAAACTCAAAGCAAATATTCAAATATTGAATTCACAAATGACTACCATTAAATTTTATAGATTCATTTATATCAAACATGGTCCGTTTCAAAAAAAAAATGCCAGGATTACGTATTAGTACCAAAACATGAGTTATCTGAGCTACAAGTATTGAAAGGTATTTTTGTATATATCATAAGTGAATTCCTTTCTAATCTCTGTTGAATTTATCTGATCTCATGATGGAAGATTAAAGAAATCATTAGAGAAGCGAAAAAAATAGCTTTTTGATGTGCATTTAGATTATAATAAATTAATGACTTCATCATCTAAAGTTCACCACTTCTGTAGTTATTGTATAGTATGAGGATCACTGTGCTTTCATGGTGCTGCTATTCCAAAAATTCATGAGCTTTCAAAATGATATTATTAGTAGAGAAGAATAAGTGTTTATGCTGAACATGTTTTGTGATTGATATTTGCAATTAGTTCATACCCGCTCTCCATAGTTCTTGTCGGAGTTGGTGATGGCCCTTGGGATGATATGAAAAAATTTGATGACAAACTTCCAGCACGCGAATTTGATAATTTTCAGGTATTCCTGTACCAGGAAAGAGTTTGGTTTGTATTCCATTCAATTTCCGTTGCCTTTTTTTTTTTCACTACTTATTTTCTTTCTTTTATTATTATATGCAGTTTGTCAACTTTACTGAAATTATGTCAAAAAATACAACTCCATCTGAGAAAGAAACAGCATTTGCTCTTGCTGCGCTGATGGAGATCCCCCTCCAATACAAAGCAGCTCTTGAATATGGTGTTGTCGGGTAGGATCTGATAAACCTCTTCCTTCTATGTATGCAACATATGTAGTGTGGTATCCACTCATAGAAAATTCTGTTTTTGGTGTTGACGTGGCATAGCAAACCCAATTCATTGAGGATCAAGGCCATGTTGAATTGAATAGAACTAAGATATGCAACATCTATCATAAGCCATCAAGTTAATGCTTTATTCAAGTAGAAAAATATGACTAAATGTAGAGTTGATATGATCAACTAATTGCAAGATGTTCATGATCTTACTTAAAGACTGAGCTATTGATAAAATGTACGATACTTGCATGGCATTCTATTATCAGCTCACAAACTGGGTCCATTTTCATCTTTCCCATTTTCTCCAATCTAATACGTAGAGTCAGAACATGTTGATTCATGAACTTTGGTTGCATTCATCTACAGACGAACAACTGGAAAAGCAAAAAAGGTCGTACCACGCCCTCCTCCAGTGCCTTACAGTCGCCGTTCGATGATAGAGCGTGAACCTAGCAATATGTCTTCAGCTGTTGTGGATGAAAGAACACAGGTTTGACATTATTTTGAATTTTCCATGTCTTCACTATCTAAATATTTTTTATGTTGTCATCTCATGGGGTATACTAGACATACATCATTGGCTTTTGGTACAGATATTTAATTTTCAACAATAAGTCTTATAGTTTTCTTCTTATTCGAATGCAGGCCTGCCCTATTTGCCTGACTAATGGCAAGGACTTGGCCTTCAACTGTGGACATATGGTAACAGATGAAAACACTTCATATAGTTTTGATTTCCGTTTTTCCTTTTCTCGTATTTGCTTTAGTAGTAAGCAACATTTACCAATTGCAGACCTGCAGAGAGTGTGGATCAAGGGTATCGAATTGCCCCATTTGCCGTCGGCCAATCACCAACCGTCTTAGGCTGTTTGCTTAGTGACTGCACTATATTATATCTAATCTGGGTTTGTTCGATGATTGCACCAAGAAAACTGTGTTAAACTGTAGATATTCCAAGGCTCTCGCTTCTCTTCTCCCTTTGTGCTTATTTGCTCGTATTTCCTTTTCCTAGGTGATGTACAAGCACTAAATGCATTGTACTAGTAGGTCTTCCATATGAATATGTAATTGCGTTTCTTTGTAAAACATCAAAAAATGCAAATGGAAGTTAACAAAAAGCTGTGTTTAGAGAAGCAGTTCTATACACAGCTTATGTGTATGACCTTTCCATATTTTCACTTGCAACATGCATGTTGGAGTTGCATGAAAAAGTAGATGAGTACAAAGAAGACAGCATCCTAAATTTTCACAAAACAAGCAAGAACTGGCTTATCATACGACATTCGTATCATAGCAAACTGCCTAACCTTAATACATACCGTTCCTACATTTCAGTTCATATCACAGCATGGTATCAACTGTAACTAAAGGATGCAAAGTAGATAATAAAGACAAACTGAGACAATAACTTCAGAAACTCTCAGCTTCTTTTTCAAGATAGTTAACTACGATTAATACTCATGGTTATTAAACTTTTTCATTATATTTATTAAACATGAATATAACTCAACTTTTATTTTATTTTTTGTTTAAAATCATAATGACTGAAGAAACAAAAATTTAGTGTTTAATTATTAAATAATTTATTACTTAAAGCAAATATACATATGTCATACTTGAAAAATTGTTAAAAATGTTCATTTATAATTGTTTTTCAATATGTTCTATATTTTCATGGAGTATCACATTAGCAATATAACATCAAATTTTCAAGCAAAGAAATCCAAACATTCACTCAAAATTATTTTTTGATATATCTCATATGTATGTGCAATATCATGTTTAAAATCTGACATTAAACTTTTATTTTTTAAATCATTGTAATTTTATGTTAAAAAAAAATTAAAAGTTGAGTTACTTTAATGCTAAAAATAAATTATGACTAATCCGTTCATGGTGGTAAAATTTGGCGACCATGAATATAATTAACTTCCTTTTAACCATGCGTTTACTTACCCAACAACAGCTTTTCAAAACGAGTATCTGAAAGCTGAAGAACAAATCAAAGTTTGGGTCCATCAGGTTGTTGTTTTGCATAAGCAGCCACATCAAAACGTTGCATATAATCCATGGAGGAGGCTATTTCGCCCCGTAGGCACGTCAACCTGAGGCAACAATACACAACCAAAAATAGAATACAGATATGTGAAGTAATTTTGTATAAATTACAATTTCTTGTCAGTGATCTACATCAAATCATCTGCTGCTAAATAAATACTATTACAAAACATAAACACTCCTATTGAGCCACCAATAGTAATTTTTTATGACCCGCCGGCTACTCAAAAATTATGGCAAGAAAATAGGATGTAAATAAATAAACTCAAATTACGGGCAAAATATAATATATAGATCCAACAGTGTGCAAAGCAAGGAACAATAAGTACCCACCATTGCTTTTCCGTTCCCATGCCATACAGAACACTACGCTACATGTAATCTGACATCAAAAAAGAATGCAGCTGCTATTCTACTTTTTGTCCTCAATCTTGTGTTCCTTGCCAACTTCCGTGTTGCTCTGCTTTGGTACTGGTTGAATTCTCACATAAGGGTTCCTGGTCAGAGTCTCACCTCTCAGAGCGGCAACATATCGATCATTTGTATCTTCCTTCCGCTTCAGCTCCCCAAGGTACTCTGCCAGTCTCTCTTGATTAACTTTCCCCATCATCTGATTTAGAGATCAAGCAACAAAATTTGTAAGCCGAGTAATTCAATAAAGAAGGAGAAAATACTTGGAAAAAAGATAATATCATGTAAAAAAATAATCAGTGACACCAAGATGAAAAATAATATGAAGTTTAAAACGGTTTCACTAAGATGCAAGATCAGGACATTGCCAACCATTTAACCATTTTGATATTACGGTTCAAGGAATATTTACGTTTAGGAGTTATGCTTCTTGAATAGGCAGTTTTATTTTTAGTGGGATTCCTAAATCAGTACGCTATTTCCAGCAAAATTAATGATTTTATTTCCTATTTTAATATTGCCTATTAAGAAGTTTCCTAGTTGGAAAAGAATTACTATTTTACTAGGCTTGCAACCTCTATTTGAAGAGGCAGAAATTAACCATAAAATAAGTCAGAATTTCCAGCAAAAAAGTGCAAAAGATAGACAACTCTCTCTAACGAGTTCCAAGATCCCTTTGAAGCCCAGAGTTCCAATCCATAATTTGGAAGCACGGCAATTGGTATTAGAGGCAAATGCTATAGGCACTGAAATTATATCACTATTGCGAGAGGATTGCACGCTAATGGCGTCAGCACCAGAAGCTGGGTTTTCAGAATTTGAAAGCCGATGGCATAGTCGACTTTACCAACTTTCTTGCAATTACAAGAGCAATCGCAGGAGATTGTTTCCAAGCTGGACAAACCAGCAAACAGAGATAGAGAGACCACTGCTAACAGCAGCAATTCACTGTACCCTAACCAACCGACAAAAGGAGAAGGCTTAGCACACCAGCCACCAGGAGGAGAAGCCCTTCAAGTAAGCAGCGTGGTAGCCAAATTCTAGAGTTCGACTCTCTGACGTTGAAGGGGTATGAGGATCTGTTAGATTTAGAAAGTACCCCTAATTTTATTACTCCCATAGCAGTTCAATACTTCAACTCAGGAGTTCAAATTCAGACAAGTTTGACTGTAAAAGTTTTCAAACAAGGTGTTCGCCCAAAGGAACCAGCGAAACTGCACAACAAGTTGGAGCAGTAACTCAATCAATTTGAAGGTTTACTTCAAGTGGTTTGGCATTGTCATCATCCTTTGAAAGACTTGAGCTTGAGGACAAGCTCTTTCTCCAAAAGAGGAGTAATGTCACATTTCGAGGGATATTTAGGTTTTAGGATTTGTACTTCTGGAATTGACAGTTTTTTATTTTTAGAGGGATTCCTCAATTAGGAGGTTATTTCCAGCAAAATTATTGATTTTATTTCCTATTTTAATATTGCCTAATCAGAAAGGAATTAATAATTTCCTAGTCGGAAAAAAAATTCTTATTTTACAAAACTTGTAACCTCTAATTAAAGAAGCCGAATTAATCAATAAAACAAGTCAAAATTTCCAGCAAAAAAGTGCAAGAGATAAGCAACTCTCTCTAATGAGTTCTAAGATTCTTGCTCCCTTTGACGAGCTTAAAGGTACCAACTCCCTTTCATGAATTTGATTTATTGCCCAGTGTTCCGATCCACATTTGGGACCACAACATCTGAACTCTAGGCCCGATTTGCTAAGCTACTCAATTCCTACAGTAGCTTGAATACAACAGTACAGTACATGAAGTTTCTGTCAGACACTACCCAGAGAGAGCATCCTTCATAGGAGCTCACTCTTAATGTTGGGGATAAGGGACAGCTGACAAGCTTTAATGGAATCCAGTTGCTGATCTTACCTTTCAACATCTTCAATCCCTTACAGTCCAAGCTCCTATTCTAGCCTTACCAGATTTTTCCAAACCCTTTATCATTAAATGTGATGTCAGCTCTATCTTGGTTAGGAGCTGTTCTAATGCAAGACGACAAACCTATTTCCTATATCTCCAAGCCTTTGGGCCCAAAATTGCAACAAGCCTTTGCATATGAAGGGGAATTGTTAGCTCTTATTTTTGCCATTTCCAAATGGAGGCATTACCTAGAATAGAACCCATTCACTATGAGAATTGATCACCAAAGTATTAGACACTTGTTGGATCAAAGGTTGCATAATTGCATTCAGCATAAAGGAGTCTCCAAGTTATTGGGATTAGACTATACAATTCAATACAAGAGAAGGCACGAGAATAGAGCTATGGATGAGCTGTTTAGACAATTTGAATCTTCAGATTTTTCTCATCTGCTGTCTATTTATGTTTTAGCTCCTCATTGGGTCCAAGATGTTATTCTTTCTTACTCTAATGATTCAACTGCCCAAACTCTGGTCACTACTTTATCCATCAATCCTTCTTCACACCCCAACCACACATTGAAAGGGGGCATCATCAGATATAAGGGCAGAATTTATATTGGGGCTTCCACCTCTCTTAGGCACAAGTTAATGTCTGTTTGCCATGACTCTCCTATTGGAGGACATTCTAGAATTAAAGCCACCTTGTCCAGACTTCAACAGACATTTTATTGGCCAGGGATGCAGAAAAGTATAGTGGAATGGGTACTTCAATGTGATGTTTGTAAAAGGTGTAAAGGGGAATCCATGCCTTATCCTGAGTTACTCCAACCATTGCCTATTCCCACTCAAGCACGGCAAGATATATCCCTAGATTTCATTGAACAATTACCTAAATCAGGGGGTTTCGATACTATACTGGTTGTGATAGACAAATTCACTAACCGCATCTCCTTCCCCTTTCTCATCCTTTTACTACTGCCAATGTGGCTCAAATATTTCTAGATTCTATCTTTAAACTACATAGAATGCCTAGCACTATAGTCTCGAATAAAGACAAGGTTTTCACAGGCAGGTTCTGGCAGGAACTCATGGAGTTACTAGGCACTCAGCTGCATTTTAGCACAACTTACCATCCTCAAACTAATGGTCAAACTGAGAGACTGAACAGATGTCTTGAAACTTATCTAAGGTGCATGACTTTCCAACAACCTCAATAGTGGCACAAATGGCTCAGCTTGGTGGACTTCTAGTACAACTCCAGCTACCACAGTGCCATTAATATGACCCCCTTTCAAGCTACTTATGGGTGCCCACCACCTCTTCCAGCCCTGCCCTCTAGTAAAACTTCAGTTGCTTCTGTGGAAGAGATGTTACAAGCTAGGAAACTATTAATTCATCTCTAATTAGGAAATAGTAAAATAGGAAACATATATTGAAAAATGCTGCCATAACTAAAATACTTCTTAAACAAAATAGAATCTTCTAATTAAATAAAATTTACTAAACAAGAAAACTACTAAAATATAATTATTAATTACAACTGGTCTTCTTTCCATATTTGACTCAATTATAGCCGCAACATATATGCCCTACAATTACTATTATATTGAAAATGATGCTAAAGTTTAAAACAAGGTAGCCAGTCCGCAAGTATATGGCCAAAGTACGTAAAAATTTTAAAGATACAAAGATATTAAATCAACTTGAGGAAGATGGTTTCAGCCCTTGGCCTTGTCTAAGCCCACAAAGGAACATGCTTAGAAAATAAACCGAAATATAGAAGAATGCTTGAACCAACCAAATACAAATTGGGGCTCCAGCAACCAAAATAGGTTTTAATTGCAATACAAAATTAATTGTTCCAAAGTCATCTAACTATTTTAATATTTCAAAAAAATTCCTTCCACTGGTAGCAATACTGCTAAAAGGTACAACTATTGTATGATTAAGTTTTGAGAGGTAAGAGACATTAGTTATCAATGTCCAGTAAAGCTTAACCACCGTGTTGTGATCAAAGAACATATGAGGATTTCATAGGAATATAGTGATGGGCATTGAAGTCACCAAGACGAATCTGCATAACTATTTTAATATTTTAAAAAACATCCTTCCACCAATAGCAATATTGCTAAAAGGTACAACTATCATATGATTAAGTTTAGAGAGGTCAGAGATATTGGTTATCAATGTCTAGTAAAGCTTAACCACCATGTTGCGACCAAAGAACATAAGAGGATTTCATAGGAATATCATGATGGGCATTGAAGTCACTAAGAAGAATATGCAAAAGATAATCTAATACATGAATGAATAGAGTCCACTTTTTTTGCAAGATGCACATTATAGCAGCTCCTAAAAATATTTTCAAACTACGGTGATCAAGCTACTTATCATCGACAGACGGGAGTTGCTTGAATGCAGTGTCATCATCCAAAGTTGAACACCTCTGAACCACATCCATAACCATATAAGTAGTATAAATTATAATTCCACTATTTTGGAAACTCTTCGAAGCCTTGTTACTTTCAAAATCACAGTGGTTATAGTGATTCTAAATTTTGAGATGATGTTTCTAATGCAAGTCACCCAGATTCTTCTTGGCGAAACATGGCTTTGTGACAAGGATTTGAGGTGGCGGCAGCAGGAAGAGGACCTTTATCTTGAAACCAATAACTTTGTTATCAAGAAACGTGGAGAGAAAAAGCCACAAAAGCTAAAAGTGTTGGCAAAACCGCAGATAACATATTAATATTTTAATTCAAAAGCAATTCCAAGCTGAAAGTCATTAGCCTGAGGCTTTTTTCGAAGTACTTGCAAGTGAATCAACCAGCTGCTGCACCTATCATTGATAGGCTTCCAAAAGAGCTAGTTACAGACTAATTTCTCAAATCTTCCACTAATGTCTAGACTACTAAATAAGCTGGCATATTGCATGAGTCCAAGAAAGCATGAAGAGCTTAAAGCGCAAGTAAATTAGCTGCTAGCAAAGGGATTTATT
>CANXYI012297968.1:0-10153 GCA_948208565.1 Hura crepitans | reverse complement strand
CATTTATGCCCTAGCTACATTCATAGACCTAATGAACTAGATATTTAGACCATATTTGGATTAGTACGTAGTAGTAGTTCATTGATGAAATTTTGGTGTATTCTAAGACCAAAAAAATTATGCACAAAATCTCAGGCTGGTGTTGCAGACCCTGAGATAAAAGTAACTTTATGCTAAATTGAGCAAATGTGAGCTTTGGCTCAATGAAGTAGCATTCTTGGGATATATTGCATTAGCTGATGGATTAAGGTGGACCTAAGCAAAATCAAGGATATATTAGAGTGAAAGCCTCTAAGGAATATGTTAGAGATTAAAAGCTTCTTGGGATTAGCTAGATACTATAAGTGGTTTGTTAAATGATTCTCAATGATTATTGCTCCCATGACATGCCTATTGAAGAAATATGTGAAATTTGTATGGGATCACAAGTGTCAAGAAAGCTTTGAAAATTTGAAAGCCATGTTAATAGAAGCCCCTATCTTTACATAGCTAGAATCCGAGAAAGACTTTGTCATCTATAGTGATGCCCTCATAATGGACTTGGATGCATACTATATAGGTTGGCAAAATAGTGGCTTATGCATCCAAGCAACTGAAGCCACATGAAAGGAACTATTTACCTCATGATTTAGAGTTAACTGCTATTGTTTTTACCTTAAAGATATAGAAGCATTATCTTTATAGTGATATATGCTACATGTATACTAATCATAAGAGTCTGAATTATTTGCTTACCTAGAAAGAGTTAAACCTAAGGCAATGGTGGTGGATGGAGTTAATCAAGGACTATGATTACTTAATTTATTACCATCCTAGTAAATTGAATGTGGTAGCTGATACATTAAATTAGAAACTCTTATGTTTTATACAAGTAATGAATGTCTAGTTGCAATATCAAGAAAATGGAGCCTTATGAGTTAAATTTTAGGTGAAACCTAATTTAATTCAATAAGTGAAAGATGTCTAGAAAGATGATAGTCAACTCAAGCATATAATGGGTTTGATTAAAGAGGGGAAGTCTACTGAGCATGAAATCAAAGTAGATAAATGCTTGTATTATCATAATCGATTGTGTGTGCCTAATAAAGAAGACATTAAGAGATAGATTTTGAAGGAAGCTCACAATTCTCCATATGCCATTCATCCCAAAAGCATGAAAATGTATCATGACTTAAAGCCTTACTACTGACAGCCTAAAATGAAAAAAGATATAGTTGAGTATGTGACTAGATGTGTAATGCCTCAAAAATCCCTAATACATTAATAGTACTTCCATTGGAGTGTTTGGTAATCCAGAGATTTAGGCTTTATTGACACTGCTAGATAGAAGTATTAATCAAAAAAATTAAGGGTGAAATTTTGTGTGAAAATGAAATCATTAAGAAGGTTAAAAGAGAGGTTAAAGTTTTCATGCTGGTGTCTCGTGAATAATGCCGTAATGAAAGCTAAACCATAAAATATTTTGTTTTTGCTCAAATTATCCTAAAAATTATATACCTTGATACTTAAAAAATGCTAACTAGGTTAAGGGCACTAGAATTAGAATTTTTCAAGATCGAGAAGTATTTTTTTTTGAGAGATTTGCTTGGAATTTTAGGCTAAAATTTTAGGCACATGTTAAATTGGAATTTATAATTTTTTGGGAAATTTTGAGAATTTTTAGGCTTACAAATTATTTACTATGAATTTTCAAAGGAAAAAGAGGGAATAGATATTTTTTAAAATGGTACAAAAGTCAAAATTTGTCATTTTGTTCATTCATCTTCCTCACTCCTCTTATGGCCGACAGCTTCCAAGGCCCTCTCCCCCACTTTTTCTTTATTTTTCTTCAATACAAGTCCATTTTCTTTGATTTTTTTAGTGTAATATGTGCCTCCGTAGTCTTGAAACCTCAATTTTGGCAAGAATTCCAAGAAAAAATATGGAGTTTTCTTATTTCAAGATTGATGTGAAGAGTGATCAAGGTTGGTTCTGATGAGTTTTTTTGAGTTTTTATTTTTTTTATGCTATGCCTTGGGGACCAATAGTAATTGTGTAATAGTCGATTTTTAGTTTTAATTTACGGTTTATTTTATACATATTTTTAAACATTATGTGTAATATGTGTTTAGATAAAGAGAGAGGAAAGAGAAAAAGAAGCAGTAAGTGACATTTATCAGTGTATTTAGTGACCATTATAAGTATATTTAGTTTAATTTATGCCTTACATCAATAATTTAATATAAAAAGTGTGTGTGTGTGTGTGTGTGTGTAATATGCTATTAGTTGCATTTTGTGAAATTGATTAATTGATAATATGTTTAGTTGTAAATGATGCATATTTGCTTTATGTTGCTGTTGATTTTGATGACTTTTTACATTAGGACATGTAATGTCCAACGTTGTTTAATAACGAGTGGTAATATATATGTTTAACATAATAGTAAATCATAAACATTTACATAATGAAAATGAGTTTGATATAAAAATTGGTTGGTATCATGTATGACTGATTCAGTAAATGCCGATGTGTCATGTAGTTTAAGTTGACCTAATTGTTAGTTTACCATAATTGATTAACATGACAATATTTGAGTATCATAGCTAAATATGTGGCAATATAAATGGTTAAATAAATGAGAACATGGCAATATAAACTAGTGTCCTATACAATTAGACATCCTAGATTGGATAGGTTAAACGATCAACTAGGGATAAATAATAGTTGCTAAGGTACCTTGGTGCCTATATTAGGCGGGTGTAGCCGACGTAGGGCTTATAAAGCCACTGCACAACTATTTGGCTTACATGCAATTACATTTGATTTTTAATCAACTAGGCGAGTGTAGCCATCGTAGGGTCTATAAGGCCACTGCATAACTATTTGGCTTACGAGTAATTACATTTGGCGTTTGGGCAATTAGGTGGGTGCAGTCATCGTAGGGTCTAAAATATAGGCCTTTGCACAACTATGTATATGATCATTCTGATCAGGATCTCGATATCTAGTATTGAGTTATTGTCTTTTAGGTATGGGAACATGATGATATATCATTAACTTGAGTGTGATATTATATATGGAACTACAATGACATGCTTATTACATTAGCATGATTATAAAAATGACTGCAATATGTTGTCCGTTATGATTTTGCACATTTGGTGTACTTTGTATGCATAACACATATGACAAGGAATAAATCCACATTGGATTCATGCACTCACATAATAGATACACTCACATGATTTTATAACTATGTATATATATATATATATATATATATATATATATATATATATATATATATATATATATATGTTTGATATGCTTAATTGTGAATGTACGTGAGTATATAAACATAAGTTAATTTGAATACACCACTAAGTAATTGCTTAGTGTGTCATTTTTATGTGATGCATAGGTAAAGGCAAGCGTAATTGTACATATCCTCAAATCAAAAGACTTTTTATAAGAAGATCAATTTTTGGTACAAAAGTTGTTTTTAGTATGGTTCCCTGATATATGTATACTAAAGCACTCTTATATTGCAAGGGAATGGCCTAACTTGTATTGTACATATGTTTTAAATACATCTGTATAAACAATTTTAACTAGTATTTGAGAATGGGTTTGATGTATACAATGTTTTATAAATATGTAGTTATTGTTATGATGTTGTTTGCTAATGAGATTATCTTGGAGGATTAGATGGACCTAAAGAATGTTGCTTGAGCTTATTTTTTATAGAAGTGCTTTTATTTGATAGGTTCCTATTTGGGGTTTATGCACGGACAACCGTTAAACTGCTGAAATTTTCCACACAAGGTCTAAATAGGGAACCTATGAAAAAGATTTTTGAATTTCCTTATTTTTGACAACTATTGCATCTAATAGATATTTTTAAGAGACAACCTCTTACTCTTTAGCCTTTTATTTTATTTCTGCATTAATTTACTTTATTTTATTGCACTTGTCTATTCATGTTAGTTTAGGACACAAAAGTTTGTACTCAAAAGTATTCATCTATAAAATTGACATATGTTGTACTTATTACTTTTTATCAATACATAAATAGAATAATAAAATAAATACCTACTAAATAAGGATAATAAAAAATGATAAAAAAGAGAGAGAGAAAGGAAAGAAAGGGAAAAAAAGAAGGAAAAAAAGAGAGATACACAAAACTAAATAAAGAGATAAGTAAAATAAAATGACAAAAAGAAAAGAGAGAGATAACAGGACAACAAAAATAAAAGAAAGAAGAGAGAGAAAAGAGACAAGAGATAAAAAAAGGAAGATATAAAGTCATGACATGAAGACAAAATAAAAAAAAAAGAGGAAGAAAGAAAAGAGAAATACATATGAACTCACACACGTAGCATGTATCCATATTATAATTGACCTCTGATGAACTAACATGTTTTCCACACAAGGGGCAACCTAAATTTCAGCCTTTCATGAGAACTTAGGTGCAGCATCCTAGCAGTGCCTGAGCTAACTCATCTTCAAGTGTAACATCATAGCACTGCCTGAATCGATCAAATCAAACTCATCTTCAGGTTCAATGTCCTAACACTGCTTGAATCAATCAAACCAAACCAACCGTAGAGTGTAGCTTTTTAGTGCTACCCGACTTCTGAGAGGAGAGAGGAGAGAGAGAAGGGCTTAACCTAGACTTGACCCTTCGAGAGATTTTTAGGTGCAACAGCCTAGCACTGCTTGAATAAATCAAACCAAACCAACCCTAGGTGCAGCGTCCTAGCACTGCCCAGTTCTCATCAACTTATCTTTAGGTGTAGCATTAGAGCACTGCCTGAATCGATCAAATCAACCGTCGATTGTAACTTCTAGCACTGCTCGACTTCTGAGAAGAGAGGGAGAGGGAGAGGAGAGATGAGAGGAGATGAGAGAGGAGAGAGAGAAGAGAGGAAAAGAAAGAAAAGAGAGAGAGAGAGGGGACAACTTAGACTTGACCCTTTTAAGAGATTTTTAGGTGCGACATCCTAGCTTTGCCTGAACCAACTCAACCCTGAGTGCAATGTCCTAGTGTTGTTCAGACCGTACTGACTCCGATCTCGGCACATCTTATAGAGAGATCGCCCCTGAGGTACGTGTCCCTATCCTTATTGAACTTTAGGTCACCTCACACACTCTATAGTTACCTCTCTAAAGTTGGGGGCAACTGTAGACATTGAGTTTCGGGGGCTCCTAGGTTCAGTTTGCCTAATGATGATGAAAAGGACAAAAATCCCAAAAATGGATTTTTCAGGTCCGAACCGAAGATCTCACAACTTTTTCTAAAAAGAAAAAATTGAAAACGACCGTTTTGGCTTCAAAAAGGCCGTTTGGACCGTTTGCCTCAAAACGGGCGTTCTCGCTTACGGAATGCTTGTTTGGGCCCGTAATAGCCAAAACAGCCGTTTTGCTCAAAATAGGCATTTTGCCCCTAGAAACAGTCGTTTTGGCCATTACTAAGCCCAAAACACCTGTTTTCATCTTGAAAACGCCAATTTTGTGCCTCAAGGTCCGTGCATAAAAACCAATTGGGTCATTTTGAGCAAATGTTGGTCAATTTGAAGAGAGAAAACACAGATAATACACCAAATACAAAAAAAATATTATTTTCATACCATATTTTGGATTTTTTTTCAAGATCAAGCATCGTTTTTCAATCTGACCTAAAATCTTTCTAAAGGCAAATATACCGGTGTGTTGACTGACCCGTTTTCCGTCCATTTTTCATTTTTCTTTCTAAATTTTATCCATCTACCAGTTAGATGCGATAAATTATTTATGCCATATTTTTGCATTTGTGAGACTGCTTATTTTCACTTAATTTCTATCTATGCTTTTATTTTTGTTTCTCATCAAATATACTATTTTTAGTCTTTTGTGTTCATTTTATTTTTCTTTTTATATTATCCATCTACTAGTTAGATGTGATAATTTATTTGGGCCATATTTTGTATTTTTTTAGCTATTTAATTTATTTAATTTCTATCTGTCTTTATATTTTTGCTTCGCATCAAAAATATTATTTTTGGTCATTTATGTTGATTTTATTTTTCTCTTCACATTATCTATCTACCGATTAGATGTGATAATTTATTTATGAAATATTTTATATTTTTGCACTTTTTTATTTTTATTTAATTTCTATTTATTTTTCTATTTTTCATTCGCATGCTAATATATTATTTATGTTGTTGTGATGCGAGTAATATGATTATTTGGGGGCCAATTAATGTTATTTTTGCCTATTATTTGGTATTTGGTTGATTGTATTTTAGGCATTTCAAAATATAATTTTTATTTTTTTATTCGGTTAGATTGTATTTTAGGTAATTGCCTTGTATTTTATTTTTCAGTCGAATTATCTCCCTGTATATTCCGTGAATGCTGTAATAAATTAGGAAAATGGTTTTTCATGCGAATGGAAAAATAACCAAAATATTTTTATTTAATTAATTGGTGTTTTATTAATAAAATGGGTTTGATTTTTCTTAATAAAAGTCACAATAAAAATATTTTCTAAAAATTAAGATGTGAAAACCAAAGTTCTCAAATTAAATCCATTACCCGATCTATGTATGACATCCAATTGCAGTCCTAAAATATTCCATGAACACCAAATTAGGTACAAAAATGGTTTTACATGGTAAAAGGAAACAATAGTTAAAATCATGTTTCTACCTAATAAATTGTTGTTTTGCTAATAAAATAAATTCCGATTCTTTCTCAATAAAATTAACAACAATGACATTCATTTTTCCAAATTAACATTTGAGAACCAATGTTCTCAATCCATTCTTGCAAATAAAAATTATCCTAATAAAATTCATTTTTCCAAATTAGTACGCAAGAACTAAAATTCTCAAATCCATCATTCAATTTTAATAAAAGGTCATTACGATAAAATCCATTTTTTAAAATTGGCATGCGAGAACTAAAGTTCTCGAAATAATCAATTGCCCGATTTCATGTATGTTATTTCAATTTCAAGCACCTATTTATTTTTCTATAAATATATTCTGCAATTTCTTTTAGTGAATGTGTGATTTATTTAATTGTAAAACATCGCTTGAGACAAGGAATAATATCATAAATTCAAAATGAATTTTTATATTAATTTGAGGTATAAATAAGAGTAAGGTTCTGAACCGCTCTAGTTTTGGCCTTACAAGTTTTTTCCTTACTCTATCGAGTGGCAACTCCTACCTTGTGGTGCCCAACTCGCACCCCCTAAGATAATAAAAAAGGGGCGGCCCTAGATTCCTTTAGCTTTCTTCTCGTCTTTCGAGACTCGAGGAGTGAGGCTTAAGCTACTTCGATTTGATCACTTTTAGGAAAATAAAAGGGACACAAATAGTGGCGACTCCACTAGGTGTCAAAAAAAATCTTAGGACACCAATATGCCAATAGAGCAAGCCTAAACCCAAGCTTAAGCATGGGGTAGTTTTTAAACATTTCAATCGTGAGGAAGCTGAGCACTTCACATGTCTCCCTACTATCACCTTTATCCATAAAAACTACCTTTGCATGAGATTTAGCAAATTAGTGAGAAGCCAAACCAAGGTTGAGCTAGTAGTGGTGGTGATGCAGTAATGTGATTTGGACATGAGGATCAAGGATACCTGTATGGCACATATCATTATGTTTAGTTGAAATTGAGATTCAGTCACTCCATGCTTTAAGACATCTACCTGAGCTTTATCTCTCCTTATATCTCTTTTTAATCTATCATTGTACATAGTAGCATTAGGACACTGAAAGACTATGCTTTGAAAAGTAGACGGCTTATAAAAAAAATTCATTTATGGGGTAGTCTTCATGATGATAAATAAAAAAATCATTTTCCACATAATAAAGCTATGAAATAAATTCAAAAGTGTACTCACACACAACATACATCTATGTTGAAAATGACCATTAACGACAAATGCATTTCACCTACATTATTTCCTTTGCAGGGGGGTGCTTACACTTTGAACACTTTAAATGTCATGATAGTCAGGGGCTCCAGATGTTGAAAGATCAGAGACAGCTTCCAACCCCTTAGCCTTTACTCTATCTTTGCTTTACTTTATGTTATTTTATTGCACTTATCTGTTCATGTTAGTTTAGGACATAAAAGTTTGTACTTAAGAAATGGTTATTTATAAAATTGACATATTTTGTGCTCATTACTTTTATCAATGCACGGATAGAATAATAAAATAAATACCTGCTAAACAAGGATAATGAAAAATGATAAAAAAAAAGAGAGAAAATAAAGAAAGAGAAAAAAAGAAGGAAAAAAGAGAGATACATAAAACTAAATAAAGAGATAAGTAAAATAAAAAAACAAAAAGAAAGAGAGAGATAAGAGAACCAACCAAAAAAAGAGATAAAAAAGACAAGAGAAAAAAGAAGAGAGAAGAAAAAAAGAAGAAGAAGAAAAGAGAAGAAGCAAAAGAGAAATATGTATGCACTCACACACGCAACATGCATCCATATTATAATTGACCTCTGATGAACTAACATGTTTTATCTCAGGTTTTCCATATAGGGGACAACCTAGGCTTGACCCTTTTGAGAGATTTTCAATTACAACAGCCTACCACTGCCTGAATCAATCAAACCAAACTAGGTGCAGTGTCCTAGCACTACCTAGGTCTCATCAATTTATCTTCAGGTGTAGCATCAAAGCATTATCTAAATCAATCAAATCAACCGTCGAGTGTAGCTTATAGCGCTGCTCGACTTTTAAGAGGAGAAGAGAGAGAAGAGGGGGAGGAGAGCAGAGAGGAAAGGAGAGAGAAAAGGGAAAAGAGAGTTGAAAGGAGAGGAAAAGAAAGAAAAGAGAGAGAGAGAGAGAGAAAGAGAAAGAGTAGAGAGAGAAAGGACAACCCAGACTTAACCCTTTTGAGAGATTTTTATGTGCTACATCCTAGCTTTGGCTAAACTAACTCAACCTTAGGTGCAATATCCTAGTGTTGTCCAGACCATACTGACTCCGATCCCGGTGTATCTTACAGAGAGATTGCCCTTGAGGTACGTGTCCCTATCCTTATTGAACTTTAGGTCACCTCACACACTCTGTAGTTACCTCCCTAAAGTTAAGGACAATTATAGACACTGGGTTTTAGGGACTCCTAGGTTCGATTGGCCTAATAATGATAAAAAGGACAAAAATTCCAAAAATGGATTTTTCATATTCGGACCGAAGATCTCAAAACTTTTTCTAAAAAAAATAAAAAACGGCTGTTTTCCAAGTGAAAATGGTCGTGACCATTTGGCTTGAAATGGGGGTTCCCGCTTGCGGAACGCTCGTTTGGGCCCGTAATGGCAAAAATGGCCGTTTTGATCTTGAAAATGGTCATTTTGTGCAAAAAGCCGTTTCACCTTTAGAAACAGCCGTTTTAGCCGTTATTGAGACCAAAACGCCTGTTTTCATCCCGAAAATGCCCGTTTTATGCTTCGAGGTCCGTGCATAAAAACCAATTAGGTCATTTTGAGCTAAGGTTAGTCAATTAGAGGAGAGAGAAAATATTCTAGAGAGAGAAAACATAGGAAATACACAAAAAATACAAAAAATATTATTTTGACACCATATTTTGGGTTTTTTTTCAAGATTTAAGCATCGTTTTTCAATTCGACCCAAGATCTTTCTGAAGGCAAATATACTGGTGTGTTGACCGACTCGTTTTCCATCCATTTTTCATTTTTTTCTACATTTTATCCATCTACTAGTTAGATATGGTAATTTATTTGTGCAATATTGTATATTTTTATGACTGTCTATTTTATTTAATTTCTGCTTGTCTTCGTATTTTTGCTTTGAATCAAAAATATTATTTTTGGTTGTTTGTGCTGATTTTATTTTTCTTTTTGCATTATCCATTTACTAGTTAGATGTGGTAATTTATTTATGTGATATTTATATTTTTGTGACTGTTTATTTTTATTTAATTTATGTTTATTTTTTATTTCTCATTCGCATGCTAATATATTATTTTTGTTGTTATGATGCAAGTAATCTGATTATTTGGGGGCTAATTATTATTGTTATTGCCTATTATTTGATAGATTGTATTTTAGGCATTCCAAAATGTAATTTTTATTTTTTATTCAGTTAGATTGTATTTTAGGTAATTGCCTTGTATTTTATTTTTCGATCGAATTATTTCCCTG
>CANXYI012297831.1:0-10767 GCA_948208565.1 Hura crepitans | reverse complement strand
TATAGCACAGTCTTTTATAAACAAATACTACTCTATGTCCCTTATATACATCACACCTATATTCCCTACCTAAGTATATAGAGTGAAAAAATCATATATCTATACATGATTAGTCTTCTAAAAAATGACCTCTGAACTCTACAGCACGCTTTATGAGGTGACATCTTTGGCCTTGGTACCTGTGTATCGAAATAGGTACGCTGAGTATAAAAATACTCAGTGGTGAATTCAATCATTAAAAACATGTCTAATAGTTAACCCATGTAATATATTGTTACTCCTATCTTATACTAATATCCCAGTTGAATTACAGAAAATTAGCATGCAAAAATTACCGTTTTACCCTTAGGGTTTTCTATCTATAATTAACCAGTTAATTATTACAAGCCATATAATTTATGTGTTTGGTCATTATTACTAATTTGATGCACAAACTATACCATTTTAAGCCTTTATTCATTATCAAAGGAATATTACTAAAATACCCCTATGTCATGTTTCACAGTCATATGTGGATTTATTAATCTTATTTAATTATTTTAATTGGCCCAACTCAGGACACATCCTTGACAAACACTGGATCTAGAGGGAAAATAAACTGGTGCAGTGATCCCTATTCTGGACTTGTGCCGCTGCACCGGCTCAATAGAATTCTAGCACTCAAGGTGCAAATAATAAGGGGTTATTTGCCCTACAGACTAGTATATCCAACAGACTAGTGCAGTGACCCTTAAAGACCTACACCGCTATATTGGTATCATATAATAATCAGTGAAGAAGTGGTTAGGTCTGCCAAATAGACTGGTTTATCCAATAGACTGGTGCAGTGGCCCGCAAGGACCTACACCGCTGCACTGGCAATATCAAATCTGGCATCAGGTGACAAAAGTATCAAGTTATCTATCTAACAGACTAGTACAGTGGCCCTAATAGGGACCTATGCTACTGTACCAACCCTATTTGAAAAGTAGACAGTGTAACAGCTGTTAAGGATCCTTAAGTTGACCAGTCAAACCATCCAGTGGGTGTCCAACTAGTGGGCCATTTATCCTTAATCAATGTCTATTTCTTCACTGATTAACTTTTTATAATATTATAAACTAAAAAATAGATAGTTATAATTTTTACAACTCAGTTGAAATTTAGCCCAGTCTGGTATGGCCACAAACAGGCTGTACCTGGTGAATTATCATAAAATATAATCAAGGTACAATTGCTAATAATTATCATATATTATGCTAGCTTTAATGTCCATAAATATATTATAATTCTAGGCCACTTACTATCCAAGGAATTATTGCTTCAGGTAATGGTTATCTAAGACAGTTATAGGTCATTGCGGCCAAGTTTCTATTCATCTTTCTTAGTTCATTTCACCTCCTTTTTCCAGTGCTAGTTTCACTAGTTATTTCATGCAGTCATAAGCCTAAAGCCAATCATAACTTGGGTCATAATCTAAGCCAAATTTGGGCCCTCAAGCCATTCCAAAAGATTCCTTATACTACACATTTTAGACACAACATTTAAGTGCATAAGCCATTCTTAAACCATAGCCCTTAAAGGCAAGTTTTAAGTCAATTTACATACTTGATTTCAAGACAATCTTTAAGGTCATTATTCATGCCATTCTTTGCTTATGTTACATGCCATTTAAGTTATGCATTAACTAAATTTATACCAATACCATACATTTTATTACATGTACATCATCTCACATTATCCATTTTACACTAGGTTTGCCTACATATCATAGTTACCACCCTTTCCATGGCATCCGTACCTCTCGGCCACAAAAGAATCCATTGCTAATACATACACTTTTACATCATTGATCACACACACACACCTTGCACATTGCCATACTAGTATATATCCACACATGCACACTTCCTACCATACATGCCATACCATTACCAAGGCCATACATGCCATGGCCAAACTCACATACACATATACATACTTTAAATCAATGTCCATGCATTATAGGTCTAAAGCACATGAAATTCCAGCCCTAAACACTATCTAGTGTTACACTAGCAAATACAAGACAAGATCTCGGCCACACTTTCAATTCATGCCAATCATGCATATTACCACTAATCCACAAGGGATGCTATTACATATCCATGCTAAAGCCATTGATCTAAACCTCAAGCATCATAAGCCCATTTTACTCCACTCATATACCTCTCAGCCAACTAAGAAATCAACATATATATTAATTCCTCTCATGTATCAACCATGCAATTCATTTTTCCACATGCCATGCACTAAAATCCTTTCAAGAAAACACCTCACCAAGAAATTTCACAAATCACCCCTAATTCATAGGAAAAGCTACTAAAATTGAAGGCATGAAGTGAATGGTGGAATTCACTTACCTCCCTCACTTAAAGATGCCATTTCCACCATGTTAAGGCTACTCACCTTCATTTCCAACCCTATATTGACTTTCTCCACCTCCTTTAAGCTCTCCCTTGCTCTCATTTCACCTTAAACAAAAGCCATACATGTCCCCACAGAAGTTAGGTATCACTAAGAAGCACTTCCAGCCAAGAAAAATCAAGAGAAAGCCATAGAAGCTCACCTTTTCCCTTGCCAAATTACTTCTAACCCTAACACCTTTAATGAATTTTAACTTAATCATGGAAGCTCTTTTTGCCATGATTCTTTTTCCCTCATCTCACAACCATCTTAACTTGAATTTAAAAACCTAGAGTTTCTAGAAATGGCTGAAGGAATTGCTGAAAATAGCCTTTAAGGCTAGTTGTGGCGTCAATTTTTACCTAAAAAAGAAGAAAGAGTTTTAGCTTTAATTTAGTGGAAAAATCCACTTGTCAATACACCTTGCCACTTGTTAAGGCCTTAGGCCAGCTAGCAAGTGTGGGGGTAGGCCCCATAGCCACTCGAGCTATTTTGAAACTGCTCAATTTTTTGGAAAACTTCAAAAATTCACCAAAATTTACATGGACCTCAAAAAATTATACCGTTTATTTTAAAATTCATATTTTAATCCCCTTTAACTGCTCGTAAATTTTTGCGGGCAAATTCCATCGATAGGGCAGTTTTTATACTACCTTGATTTGTGTGCCAACCTCAAAAATTACTAGAATTTGCAAATGATCTCGAAATCCAAAAATTCTTTCACCAATGGACTTAGTGAAATTTTTGAGTTTCAGAGTTTACTATTTTCAAGTCCATCCGGGCACATCTCAGGTCATTCTCAACTTATAAAAATTTTATTACATCGAGGGGTAGCTTACAGTCCGAAATAAATTGTTAGTTCTGCTAAATTTTTAAAATTTGCCTTTTTCATCATATTAAAGTCCCTCAAAGTTTCATGACCAGTGTCACTACCTCAATGTACGTGCAAATAACCCGGCACCCCAAGCACACTTCTCGGACCCAGTGGCACTGTTCACGGGCATTACAACCATATTTATGAACTTTTTAATTTTAATCATCCTAACACCATTTCATAAGCTATATTCAAGATTCCATGCATTAATTTTAATGAAAACACTTAAATCATACAAGTTACATAAGTTCCATAATCGGTATTAACTAATAAATTTTCACAAATAATGAATACACATACCTCTTTCCAAGTTTCTTCTCCTTTCTACCCTTAAATTTGCCTCTCACTCTATTATAACTCCTTTTCCTTTATCTTTCTTCCTTTTCTCTTCCTCTTGTTCTAAAAAGAATAAAATTAAAATTTATAACTACACAAAATCTCAAATTAATCACATAATCATTAAATATACAATCTAATTAACCTACTAATTTAATAAAATTAAAAAGGGAATCAAAACTTACTAATTTGAACCTTGAATCCTAACCTACAATACTCATTTTTCTTCAAAATTACTTCACTCTACCTTGATTTTTTGGAGGGTTTTAGTAAGGATTGAAGAGAAGTATCAATTCAATGTAAAAATTGTGTGATTTTTGTGTGATGATTTGAAAAGAATTTGAGGGAGAAGAAAGGGTGGAAGTTCCGGCTATAAGGGATGGTGGAGAGGAAGGCTTCTTTTGATTTTATGTACATCTTTTTATTTGAGAAAAATCCCTTTTATATTTTTCATATGAATGGTGGCAATTAAAGCTACCTATTTTAATCAAATGGTTAATATTAATTGTTTTTAAAATATCGTTTTAATTTTTATGTCACATTTATTATTTATTATACAATTATGTTACACTTGGATAATCTTGATTCAATTATTACTATGTAATCCAAGAGTGGTTAATAATCTCTACACAAAGATCTAATTAGTTTATCTTTTTATTTTTGTCATTTTCTTGATTAAATTCTCTTAATTTATTTTTCATAGCTCCCATTCTACAAAACTTATGACAATATTATTTTCATACTCCTTGGAATATTTTTAATATCAGAATATGTAGGTTTCAAAATTTTCTAAGCAACTTTGCTAAATTTTTGATTCAAGGCTAAATTCGTTGTTATTCATTTAAAACTATAATTTAAGATTTGTTTTCGATTTTTAACCTCCCATATTATCTCATTTGGCTCTCAAATTACACCATAATTTATCTTATAATTTATCTTATCATCTAGTGGGTTCAATTTCATTTGCTCGGGATGCACTATTCACTACATGGGTGTCATTATTCATTAAGACCAATTCTCGAACCTCATTTTTTTACATTCACTCATTCTACTCATCTCATATGTTCATTTTTCACCATTCTCACATGTCTCTCACATCTTTATGACCTCTAAAAGTGAAATTCCCATTTGACCCTTGCCTTTTTAAGAAAATTAAAATTATATCCTTTGTCATTTTCTGCTCAATTGTTCACGCCACCCGACTCTACTTGATTAGTACATCATTTTTATTCCCCACTTTTTCTTCAAATTTCTATTCTCCCTATGAAAAATCGGACAGAAAGTTGAGGCATGACATGCTACATGCATTATAGAGTTGATAGGAGTTGATCTTGATGCGCCTTAAGATTGATGACAACTAGCCTACGCCTTTTAAACCTATAGACACTACCTTGGGATACTTTTGTGATTTCTTATTTTTCTATTTTGACATTGTTATCCAGATTTTGACAAGGTAGGAGGGCTCTTGTCGAGAGGACTGCTCGAGTGGTAAAGGCTTTCAAGAGAGCAATAATTAATGAGACTCGTGTCCTCGCGATGAATTTTTCTACAATTGTTAGCTATTTACGTATAATTGATATGCATAAGATGTTTGAATTAATAAATGTATTGATCTTTCATTCTTTTTTTTTTGCCGAATGAACTAGCTAGGAGAGTGGCATCACTTTGAGTTAAAGGATGCTACGAACTCTAAAGATTGTTAAGAAGTTAGTGCTTTCTTTTGATGATGAGGACATAGAGAGTGAGGAAGAGGGGGAATGATGACTACACCTCTACCCATGCCCTACTTATTAGGACACATTTTTTTGGTGTCTATATGCTTTAAACATTTTTTATAATTATTTCTATTTTTCTTTTGGGATTTATATACATTTTGTTTATAATTGCAAGCTTTTACATCCAAATGATTGTAAATAATTACAAAGGAATTTTATAACAATGATCTTCCCTTGAGCCCATACAAAGAGACTTATAGAATAGGTCCATCAAATTAGATATTTCTACATAATGAAGTCCATGTGGACTTATGTCGAAACCATCCAATTAAAAATCCATGTGGATGTTTGCCAAAATCATCCAAGTAATAGTTCATGTTGAGATGGAACTATTTCTCTAGTATGGTTTAAGGAAGTTTGTGCGAACTTGGACAATGATTTATTCTTTTCTGAGTCCATACGAATGTCCTGGCATGTCTTGGATTAACTTATCCTTATCATGATAGGGCCTATATTTTTTGGTATATATAAATACTTCTCTCCCTAATGTGTTTTACACATTTCATCATAAGTCCTCAATTCCTCTATCAACTATCAAAAATTTTAGATTTGAAAGCCATTTGGGATTCTTTAATTCTTGCTCCCATTTTTGCCATAAGATTTCTAAAGAAAGTGAAACTAGACCTCAATTTTCTTCATGCTACTTTTTACTATTAAAACCCTATTTTTTATGTTTTTAACTTCAATCAAAAAGAGATTGCCCCCATGCCTGAAGAGTTTGTTGCTATCTTAAATTTAGACTTTCCTTCCGATACCTTTTATCGTGTTTCATTCCTTTAACGATCAACACCCCTCAGACATTGTACTTGCCTTAGAGGTCTCACTTTTAGTGGCTCAAAAGATCATTTAAATGTAAACCCCATTTCTTTGGAAATGATTTTTGAGTTTTGTTGGCTAGTTTTCATCTGGTTCTGTGGAATCAACCGAATACATCATGTTATGCATTTTTGGTGACTTGCTATTGGTTACTTGTAAGGACAAATATTATGAATATAAAATACTTTAAGTATTGATTAGAGTTTATTCTGGGAATAATCCTTTTGGTGTCATTCTCGCTGAGACCATTTGGGGATTGGATGCCTTAAAAAAGAGTGATATCAACTTTATGGCTTGAAGTCCTTTACTTTTATAGGTTCGTTTATTTTTTCTCTTAAAGAGCCCGTTTTGGGTTTTCCCCCTAACAAATTTTGCCCCAATTTTTCCTAGTGCACCTGTTCCCAGGTTTTTAAACTAATGGGCTTTATTACCCTAATTTTTGCCTAATGCACCCATGATGATTTTCACACTAGCGGGTTTGCCTAACTTTTGCGTAGGTGATCCATTTTTGGATTTTCTGACTAAACAACTTTTTTTTAGATATAAATGCAAGAAAAGTTAATGCTGCTTTGTGCTCCTTAAAAGGATTTGGATTCGATATGCCCCTAATCATTATTATGAGAGAAGACTTGAGAGGAAATTTGGCACTAAGGAAATTTGGACTGCATAGCTTGGTGGATTGCTGCGAATGAGATTCGATGGATGTGTGCTTAGTGGAAGATTTCTCATTTTTCTCTATCTTGCCATTTAAATTGTGTTCCATTAGTCGGATTGAGGCATGCGACCTTCAACATTCCTTATCAAATTCATGGGCAATTTAATTTAAAGCAATGGGTTCCTCCTAATCCTTTAGGCTTTCAAGGTGGATGGATCCTTGACATGGCATTTTCTACATTCTTATCCCAATTTGTGGAGACATCATTTTGTGCTGAAGAATATACCTGATCATAAAGCTAGCGATACAAGTGTGGATGACTATTACAAAGATTGGATTACAAATACCTTAAGAGACAACATAACACTTTTATTGAACAAAAGATACAAAGATACATCATTTACATTTGGGAAAAAGACATGTATTTAGCTTTTTAGAGTTTAATTACTTGTAGGATAATTCTCACAAAATGTTATTTGCATACCAATGATCATGAAAAAGCATTTCTAATATTAATTACACCAAAACTAATCGTTTAACCTTGGTAAATATATTAATCGCCTCTTGATAATACTATTGTTATCAACCAGCCTTTGCAAGTTTTCTCGATTGGATATTCTCTTATCCCCTAATTTTTGCATAAAACATTTATTTCAAGTTTTCACCTCCTTGGGATGTCCTAATTTTTGCCTAAGCTACCCTTTTTAGGGTTTTTAACTTAGCGAACCTCTTTTTTTTTAATGAAAATACTTCTTCAGCTTGTTTATGTTCACTAGTTATAAAAATTTATTTCACTCTAGGTTTGCGATTTTGACACCCTTATGCCTTAATATCTTATTCATGATATATAGGCCTTCCTAATTGGGCTTGAACTTCACTCCGAGATCTGTCAGCAACGGCCTAGTTTATTTTAGGACAAGATTGCCTTCTCGAATGGAACATGGCTTTACTTTCTTATTGTTAGCCCTAGCAAGTCTCTTTTGATATAATTGTATATGATATAGATCCTTCATTTATTTTTTATTAATTGACACTAGTTACTTATATATGGCTTATGCCCATTCAGCTTTTAGGTTGTTTGCTTCCAAAACTACTCTTAATGAGGGGACCTCTATTTCAATTGGTAGTACAACTTCTATCCCGTATACTAATGAATATGGTGTGGCCTCTGTTGAGGTTTTAACAGTCATTTTGTAACTCTAAAGTGCAAATGGCAACCTTTTTTACTAGTCTTTATAAGTCACTGTCATTTTTTGCAAAATTGTCTTGACCTTTTTTTAGCTATTTCTACTGCACCATGAGCTTGAGGCTTATAGGAGAAAACTTATGATGCTCAATCCTATATTTTTGTAGGAGCTATTTAGTTTCTCCTTGGAACTGTACCCCATTATTTGAGATCACCTTTTATGGCAACCCATCTACAAATGATGTTTCCTTCAATAAGTTTACTTATATGCTTTACTTCTAATTTATTGAAAGATTCAGCTTCTACCCATTTTGAGAAGTAATCAATAGCCACTGCTATATATCTATGATCTCTCATAGTGGACGGTTTTATTTCTTCCATTATATCAGTTCCCCATATAACAAATGGCGTTGGAGAAAACAAGCTTGTAGGTGACTTAGATTGGCATAAATTTGGCACTTAGGGCATTTCTTGATAAAGTTGTTATAATATGTTTCTATTGTTAACTAATAATATCCCATCCTTATGACATTTTTAGCCAAATTTCTCCTATTCATAAGCAGGCTATAAACATCTTCAAGTACCTCTACCAAGATCTTCTGTACTTTTACTTCATCCATACATCTAAGTTGAATACCATTATAATGCCTTTTATTCAACATTCCTTAGAAAGAAATGAATTGGTTGGATAGTTTTCACAGTACTTGTTATCTTTATCAGTTGCATGAACTGGAAATTCTCCCTCTCTTTAAATATGTCTGAATATCATGGTAATAAGGCAATTCGTCATCTTTCTTTACTTTTGTTGCACTAATTATGCCATTATATTTGAGGTGTCTTACCTTGGTGAAGTACATTGGTTTCAGCATGTCTTTTTTATTGCAATTAGCTATTGACATTAATGTTGCCAAAGCATTACCTACCTAGTTTTGCTTTTTTGGAACATAGTGAAAAGTACATCAATCAAATGCTTCTAATAGATTTACAACTATTATGATGTATTTACTGAGGTTTTCATCTCTAACTTCCTAATTACTCTTTTGCTTGTTTTATTACTAACATGGAATCCCCATATGCATTGACTTTTTTTTGCCCACAATATGAATAAAGACTCGATGCCATGAACGCATGCTTCGCATTCAATGATATTATTGGTAGCTAGAAAATCTAATTTTCTCGCCAATAACATGTGTTCCCTCTTTGGGTTGATTACTAACACCCCGGCTCATACACCCTTTTGATTAATTGCCCAATCAAAGTACATTTTCCATCCCTTTTAGAAGATTGCCCCTAGGTGTGCATCTAGAAATTTCAATTCTACTTCATTACTTTCAATTGGTTATGGAAATATGCCATTACACATCCTTTGATGGTCTTCTTAGTCATATAATCAAGCAACAAAATCCACTTGCCCATTTTGCCTATTAGTGATGGTGCTATCTATAGGTATCACAAGGGGTTGTGCCTAGCTACTGCCTCCACTTTATATGATTGAAAGTAGTGGCAAAGCTTCTTAGAAACCTATATTACTCTTAAGTATATCTTTTTTTCTTCCATATATTTCTGCTTATAGGGTAGTAGTTTTCTACCCCAAACTCGTCTACTTGCATAATAAGGGCTCTAATGGAATTTTCCTTCATTGTAAGGTATAAGATCAAGGTTTTTCATAGCATGGGTGGTTTTAGGATCAGTGGCTTGCTTAAGCATTATTTTATGGTGGCAGTCATCATTCCATTCACATGGTTGGTTCTTTTACAGAAGTCTGAATATGGGTTTGCAAATGAACATAAGTTTGGCTATGAATTGACTAATGTATTATAGCTTCCTTAAAAATCCTCAAACCTCTTTTTCTATCTAAGGAGTAGGAATTTCTAAAATTTCTTTTACTTTATTTGCGTCCACCTTAATTCCATTCTTACTGACCATGAATCCAAATAACTTTTCGAATGTTATTCTAAATACACACTTCTTAGGGTTGAACTCATGTTGAACTAGTCCAACCTTTGAAAGAACTTTTTTAAGGCTATGAAGTGTCCCTCTCTATCCATCGATTTGACCATCATGTCATCTACATAGACTTCTACTTTGTTATACATCATGTCATGAAAGAGTTTAATGGCCGTCCTCTAGTATGTCGCTCCTGCATTCTTCAATCTGAAGGGCATAACTTTATAACAATACATCCCCTATTCTATTAAGAAAGTTGTCTTGTATTTATCTATTACTTCCATGAGAATTTGGTTATATCTTGAGAACCCATCTATAAAGGAGTATATGGCTGCCAAAGCTACACTGTCAATAAGTACATCAATATGAGGTTGGGGGAAGTCATCCTTAGGGCATGCTTTGTTCAAATCTCTTATTCTATGCACATGTTGATCCTACCATATTTCTTTGGTATTGGGACAATATTGGCTAACCAAGGATAGAAGACTATTTCTTCTATGAATTTAACTTCTAACAGCTTAATAACTTATTCTTTGGCTTTTTAGCCCGTTCTGGTATCATTCTCTTTAGTTTTTAGCATATTAGAGGCATGTGATTAGGTATCAAAATGGCATGCACAACTATTTTTCGATCTATTTTAGGCCTATCTTTTTAGTTCCAAGTGAATACCTTTTTATACTTTTTTAGTAATCTCTCAAATTTTTTCCTCTCTTCGATAGTAATATCATGGGCTAATATATTTTTTGGTTGTTCA
>CANXYI012297791.1:0-13189 GCA_948208565.1 Hura crepitans | reverse complement strand
TGATATGAGTATGCTAATGGTGTAAAAGTGACATGGTATGCATGATTTTAGGGAATAGAAACTAGGTGTATGTATATACATTGGGTATAGCTGAATGGTGTACATAAAATGGCATGGCATGTGTGGTTGTGTATATGGCATGTTAGGCATGTCAATGGCATGCAAATGACATGTATGAATAATGCTAGGGAAATGAATAACAATATTAAGATGCATGGTATGTAAACTTGGCAAATAATGGCCCAAATGAGTATGTAATTTGTACATAAAAGATGCCTCGTAATATGGTGACTATATGTGTACCATTTTGGTGGCATGAGTATGAGATATGTTCCATGAAAGGTTCTGAAAGGAAATGGTGCAAGAATAATGAATTTTAGATTGGCATGTTTAGTGTTATGAAAGACACAATATTGGAAAATGACTAAATAAAGAGTAACCTGCCTATAAAATGGCCAAATGAATAGTGATTTTGTGACAAGAGACCAAAAGTGTGAACTTGTGTGAAATGGCATGTAAAATGGAACTCATGTTGTGATTGACATAAAATATAGTGGAAAGTAATATTAGATGACATAATTAAGTAAGGAATAGTGCCTTGGCCCATCAGTTAGACACCCACTAGATAGGTTAACTAATCAACTAGGGAGTTAGAAACTGCTAGGCAACTTGGTTCTTCTAGGACCACTGTTGTTGCTTGATGTAATGGCAGGTGCAGCTACCAAGGTTCTAAGATTGAACTCTGCACACTCGGGTATTGGGAGGTCCACTTGGGCTAATCCCTACTACCCATTGACTATCTATGGATATTGGGAGGTCCCACAGGGCTTGTGACACCCCTACTAGATTCCCGAAGAAACCCAATATGTGGCGCACCTCCTGCTAGGTCACCCATTTCATTTCTCTGACTCTCATTCATTTAACTTCTACTTATCCTACACTAGGCAATCTTGTCTAACTCTTAATATAGTTTGATCTATTCCTATAGTCCATTTAGCTCCATGTTACCCTATTTATGTTACTATAGAGTGATTTCAACATAATCCAGTATTTCTTAAAACTTTGACAGCACAATGGCTGCTCGAGTCACTATCCCAAAATTCATTTCTACCTATACACACTTTTATATCATACATCACATCTCCTGAACCCTTCTAGTCCCCTAGATATCATCCTAGGAACATCATCTATCACACAACAATCATAGGCCTCATGCCACAATAAAAACACAAAGAGCCTTAGGCTCACAATCATCAGCATAGATCATATATACATAAAAAGAACCATCACATGATTAATTATAGTACTGTTTATTATATACAAATACTAATCTATGTCCTTTATATACATCACCCCCATATTCCTCACTTAAGTACATAAAGTGCAAAAACCCTATATATATACATGATCAGTCTTCTCAAGAATGACCTCTGAACTCTCATACACGCTTTACGAGGCAATGCCCTTGATTTTGGTAGCTACACATCAAAATAGGTACGCTGAGTATAAAAATACTCGATGGTGAATTCAACCATTAAAAACATGTCCAATAGTTAATCCATGCATTATACTTCCATTTTATCTTATTCTGATATCTCAAGTTCAATTTATAACACTAGCATGCAAAAATTACCATTTTATCCCTAGGGTGTTTCTATCTGTAATTATCCAGTTAATTATTACCAATTATATAATTTATGTGTTTGGTCATTAATAATCATTTTATTCACAAACTATACCTTTTAAGCCTTTTATTCACTATCAGTGGAAAATTACTAAAATGCCCCTGTTTTATGTTTAATAGTCATATGCAATTTATTAATCTTATATAATTAATTTAACTGGCCCAACTCAGGAGACATCTTTGATAGATACTAGATCTAGAGGGAAAATAAATAGTGCAGTGGTCTCTATTCTAGACCTGTGCCGTTGCACCGACTTAAGTATATACAGGCACCTAAGGTGCAAAAGCAATATTTGGTCTGCCCAGTAGACTGGCCTATTTATCTGGCTAGTACAATGATCCTATAGGATCCTAGCCACTGTACTGGCCCTATTTAAAAGATTAAAGATGTCACAAACTGGCCTGCATAGCAGACTAGTCTATTTATCCAACTAGTGTAGTGGCATTCCGAGACTTATGCTGCTACATTGGCAATATAATATAAATCAAGTGAGTGTCATAGTCTAATCTAACTATTTAACTAGTACAGTGGTCTAAAATGGACCTAGGTCATTGTATCAACCTTATCTGAAAAGTAGATAGTGTAACAACTGCTAAGGATCCCTAAGTTGACCAATCAACCTATTCAGTAGGTGTCTAATTAGTGGGCTATTAACCTTAATCAGTGTCTATTTCTTTACTAATTAAATTTTTATAATATTATAATTTTAAAAATAGACAGTTATGTTTTTTATAGCTTAGTTGAAATTTAACCTAGTCTGGTATGGCCAAAAACTAGCTATACTAGATAAATTCTCGTAAAAATTTCAAGTATTAGAATTGCCAAAATTAAGGTATATTATGCTTGAATTTATTCCATAATTATTTGTCAAATATTTTTCCTTTATTGTCCAGTGGTATTTTTGGTTCAAGTAATGGTCAACTAGATAGTTATAGGTTATTTTGTCAAGTTTAAAAAGTCAGTTTTAGGTTCATGTCTTAGCCTTTCTCAGTGCAGTTTTCAACAACAACTTTCATACATTCCATAGGCCTAAAGCCAACATATGGTAAGCCATTTACAAGGCCAAAACATAAGTACAATTGTCATAATGTTAAGCCACAAGCAATAGCCCTTAAAGGCATATATTATAGACACCTTGTTTGGTCAAAGTTCATAGTCCTTAAAGGCACATTACAAGCCAGTTTGTTTATCAAGTCCTTTCTTAGGCAAATTCCATTTTATTTTATATGCCAATTCCCAATTACATTACATGCCAATATATTTATGGATGTTCCCAAATTTCATGCTAACCAAGTTAAGCTAAACATGCTCACATTCTTGTGTCTTATTGTGCATACCCTTTACACTTAGGTTACCACCCTTTACATACCATTATTATTCACAACATCAATGTATGTCAAGATCATTTTATATTTAAGTCTAATTAAAGCAAACAATTTGTATAGTTTAAGTCTAATGCATTAAGCTCCTAAACATTTACTCATTTCAAGCAACATAGCCAAAACTTACTTACCACCTTCCTTGTCAATGGTTTCAGGTACCTTGAGATACAAACCATAACTTTGCATTTTAATAGTATTTGTCATACAATCACCCATTTATCCATATCATGAGTACATTCACACACATACTTTGACATTTTCATACCATATACCATAGCAAAGGCCTAATTTATGTCTTAGCCACACCTAGCTTTCAATGCCATACTTATACTTGCCTATTAATTACTAACTATTTCCATTCTTGCATATGTTAAAATAATGAGTACACATACACACATACAATCACATGCCATAGACATCAATTATCACTTAATATTCATAAAATTTAGCAACTAAACCATCCCTTACCCAAGCCAAAGCTCTTGGCCAACTAATATATTCATCATATTCTACCCAAAACACACCTCAACATACCTTAAGCTCAAGCACACCTCTCAGCTACCAAGTATTTAACACCCATATAGCCCTTTTCTTATCAAATACCATACAATTCATACCATTCATGAACTAAATGTCATCATATCACAAAAACATCTAGCATTCTAAGTTATTTTATATACTTCATTCATTCTTAGACTCAAAAGAAGCCACTAGAATTTTAGGGGCATGAAGTGAATGATAAAATTCACTTACCTCTATCAGTTGAAGATGCCATTTCCACTATTTCAAGCTACCATCCTCTATATCCAGCCCTCATGATGTTTTCTCCCTTGCTCCTTAAGCCTTTCTTTGCCCTAATTCACCTCAAACCAAAATCACACACACCCCACAGATGTTAGGCACCCTAAGGAACCATTTCTAGCTAAGAAAAACTAAAAAAATCCAAAAGAGAAACATAAAAACTCACCTGGGCTGCTTGTTAGACTACTTCTAACCCTAGGACTTTTGGTGAATTTTAACTTAATCATGGAAACTCCTTTTACCATGATTCTTTTTCCACCATCTCATTAACATCTTAACTTGAATTTAAAAACCCAGAGTTTCCAAAAATGGTTGAAGGAATTGCTAAAAATGGCCTCTAAAGCTGGTTATGGCGTTAATTTTTGCCCAAAAAAGAAGAAAGAGTTTTGGCTTTTATTTAGTGGAAAAATGTACTTGTCAACAAACCTTACCACTTGTCAAGACCCGAGGCCAGCTAGCAATTGCATAGGTGGGGTCCATAGCCACCCGATCCATCTCGAAATGGCTTATTTTTTAGAAAATTTCAAAAATTCACTAAAAATCACACAGACCTCAAAAAATTTCATTATTGATTTTAAAATTCCTATTTTAATCCCCTTTACCTACTCATAAATTTTTGTGGCTCAATTCCATCAATAGGGCAATTTTTAAACTACCACTATTTGTATGCCAACCCTAAAAATTACGAGAATTTGCAAATGACCTCAAAATCCAAAAATTCTTTTGCCAATGAACTCAGTGGTATTTTTAAGCTTCAAGGTCTACTATTTTTGGGTCTATCCGAGCTCATCCCGATTCAATCCCAACCCATAAAATTTTTATTGCATTGAGGGGTAGCTTATAGTTCGAAATGAATTATTAGTTCTGCTAAATTTTTAAACTTTGCTCTTTTCGTCAAATTAAAGCCTCTCAAAGTTTAATGATTAGTGTCATTGCCTTAGTATATGTGTAAGTGACCTGACATCCTAGGCACACTTCCTAGACCCAATTGTACTATTTATAGAGCCTCAAAACACGGTCGTTATAAGGCTGATCCCTGTTATCCAACTGTGTTGCTTTAGAGATGTGACTTGGGGTATTAAGAGGTCCCATGAGGCTAATCCTTGTTATCATGCTTGCAAATATTAGGAGGTCTATAGGCTGATCCCTGCTATTTGCCTGTCTAGTATTAAGAGGTCTACAGACTGATCCTTACTATCGAACTAGGTAGGTGCAGCTACCGAGGTCCAAAATATTGGTCACTACATAGGATAGATCCTGCTATCCGATGTCTTAAAGTGTCATCTGTCTATTATGGGCCTAAACTATATTAAGCTTAACCATGATGACAATATATGGAATTTAAATTGGAAATTGAAATATTGCATGGATTAAATTAATTGAATAGGATAGATGAATTATGATTGGTTACTTGCATGAATATGATTGGAACATATTTGTATATGTATACATGACCTCATATGTGTGTTTGCATGTATGACATACTTTATTATGTCTATTCCACCATTGAGTGCATACTCAATGTGTCGGTGTTCCGATGCGTAGGCCGTAGATAGGTAGTAGTCCAACTTTAGCAATGCTAGTGTAGCTAACCCAGAGTTCTTTTTGGTATACTTTTTGATACTTTTGTAGTCTTGTTAGTCAGTCACTCATGTATATTAGGTATATAGTCAGTTAGTGCATGTTTATTATAAAACTCAGATAGTTAAACCAATTGGCTGTAGAAATTAGTCTTTTATGGATATATGTATATGCTTTTATTCATATGTCTGGGGGTCTGAGACCCTAGGTTTGTTGTGTGTTGATGTTGCTGATATTTTAGAGGACTAGGAAGGTTCAAGAGTTGAGTTGTGGCTTGAGAATAGTTTAGAAGTGTTTTTCTTATAGGAAAAATTTTTGGTTTTTCACCTGGGTAGCCGTTGTGCTACCCAATTTTTCTAAAACTACATAACAGGCTTAATCTAGAGCTTTATTAGACTAAAATAGGTAGTAATACAAGGTTATACAACAATGAACACTAGATAGTCAAGATATGACAAAGTTGGTCAAAGTAACATAAGTGTTAAACAAATGGTCCTCGGGGAAATCTAAGAATGGGTGACCCATGGGAAGCGGCACCTTTTGTTTGTTTCCTTTAAGAATAGGCAGGGTTGTTATATTTTCTTTGATTACTGAGCCTACTAAATTGCCATTTTTGTGCCAATAAGTCACTTTAATTAAGACTTAAATGTTTAAAAAAAATTCGAGCTCAATTATTCCATTATTTTTAGATTGCCTGATTTCTAGAAAAATTACTTCCTGATGTCAAAAAATTTTGATTTCTATGCCATTAGATTTGTTGGAATTTTTATCTATTAGGTCAAAATATTTTCATAGTATTTTGAGCAACTTTAAAATTAATTTATGATTTTGCTTTCCCTCAGTCACTATTCTCAAGACACTGTCGTAAAAACTTTATTAGCATTTTTAATCGCTCCAATAAGCTCTGATTGACTTCAAACTTTACCAAAAATTATTTTATGATTAATACTTTCTCTTAGTGGCTTTAGTGCATCTTGAGGTCTCAAAAACACTATTCATCCTAGGAAAGTACTATTCATATTTGTCGAAATTTTTAGGGCATTACATCCATGAAGTTAAACTTTTATTATTCCTTTTATTTTTTTTGTTGTTACTCTTGTTGCTTTTATTTATTATTAATTCTTCATCTTCTTACTAATTTCCCCATTCTGTTTATTATTTCCTCATTATTTTTAGTTAGACTGTATTTTAGGTTGTTTTAATGTAATTTTTTTCTTATTCAATTAGAATCTATTTTAGGGAATTTCCATTTAAGTTTTACCTTTTTGGGTTAGAATGTTTTTTAGGTAATTTCCATGTAATTTAATTTTCATTCTTAATATTTCCTTGTATTTTTCATGAATGTTTTAACAGGTAAAAAAGATTTTTATGCATTATGAAAAATAACCAAGTTATTTTCTATTTAATTAATTAGTGTTTTCTAATAAAATGGATTTCAATTTTTCTTTAATAAAAGTCACAACAATGATAAAAATCTATTTTCATGAATTGGCATGCGAAAACCAAAGTTGTCAAAGAAAATCAATTACCATGTTTGATAAACGTTTTTCTTTAATCACATGTATTTCTTTTGTAGCTATAAATATGCCTTTTTGTTATTCTTCTTTATTATTGAATGCTTTATTTTAATCTCAAAATCTATTTAGGGAAAATATAAAATTATGAATTTAATCTAAAATTCTATACTAACTTGATGTATAAATAAGATTAGGGTTCTGAACCACTTTTGTTTTTTCCCTACAAGGTATTTCCAAATTCTGAATGGGTGGTGATTCCTATGTTATGGTGCCTAACTCACTATTTCTAGGCTATTCAAATAGGAATAGTTTAAAATTCCTCTAATTTCCTTCTTATCCTTTGGGATTCATGAAGTGAGATTTAGGTTGAGTCTTTAGTCTTTTTAGTTTGATCAGCCTAAAAAAAGAAGTGATATGAGTAATGGTTACTCCACTAGGGATGCCATGAGATTATGCTCTGAAAGTACCTTAAATAAATATGGAATTTTGTGTTTTAAATTTATAATATTATCTTTTTTTGAAACTACATTAAATGCTTAGCCTTAGAATAAGTTAGGCATCCTTTCTTACCTAATGCCATTACGAAGCACGAACCCATTTTCATTAAATTTGGGGGAATGTTAAAGGTGACATCAAATCTAAGCCTTATACATATAAGGTATATTAAATGGTAAACCAATTGGTTATGTGCTTATGATGAGATAGACCTATTATGGAGGGACCATGCTTGGATAACCATAACTTGTGTGACCTAACCATGTTCCCCTATAATGTCTAATAACAACTTGCCCTAAGTTTCTTGGTTAATATTGCATTGTGTGCTATATGGGCTTACCTTTATGAAATATGGTTTAATCATTTGCAAATGTTGTTTACCCTATCGGGCCTTTTTAACTGGAATGGGCTAAACCCTATATTTTGGTTTGATTGAATATCCAACATATTTAGGTCAAATATCTTACATGTGTTCTTTTCAATATGAGAGAAATAATGTTCAGCTACCCATTATTCATTATTTGAATCTGTTAGGACCCTTGATGTCCCATAGATAAGCCCTCATAGGAAAGAACAAATTAACCTCATTTTTGGGAAGTGATAAGGGTGGAAGGCTCTTACTTGTGTTTGTTGTTGTCTACATTACCATACATTTGCACTTTATACATCTTCATACATCCTTTTGCATTTCATTCATCATCACTGACCCTTTGTTTTATAGCTATCATAAATCCTTAAGTCACTTACGAAAAAGGATCAAACAAAAGAATAGTTTGATGAGAAATCATTCGTACAACATACAACACAATAGATATGGCAAGACAAGGAAAAGGTAATTCTTTTGGTCAAGACTTCGAGCTATGTTGGATTAGAAATTTGAAGAATTTAAAAGAAAGATGATGTCCATGTAGCCAGGGTGATAGCTAAGGTTGTTCCTATTTTTTATTCACTACCACTTGCCGAAGCAACATTGGCTACATCTATTAGTATAATAGTTGTTGTTGTTGGGGGAATTAGTATGAAGAAAGAGGTTGAGAGTTTAAGTGAGAAGGATAAAAGGGTTGCATACTTCAATCCATACATTTTCTTGGAAGACTCTAAGGATAAAGTGGAGAAGAAAGAGATTCCTTACAAAACTAAAAATGTTGCCATGAAAAGTTAGAGGAAAAGATAAAGGCAATGGCTAGGCTCATCATTTTAGGTAATGGAATAGACCCATATGAATTCACCTTAAAATCTAAGGAACTATTGCCCACTAAATTCAAGATGCTAGATTTGCCTAAATTTGATAGGACCTTAGATCCAAGAACCTATGTTAAGCAATATGCTATAGTCATGTAAGGTACAAAACTTAGTACAAAGTAGAAAATAGCTTACTCTAGCTTTACATTATAGGGAAAAGCCATAGATTAGTATCATAGGCTAGAGATGTAGGTTAAAAAAGACTAAGAAAACATGACTGAGGCTTTTATCAACCACTATGACTGTAACACCCATATGATAGTTACCATGAATGACTTTGATTTGCTAAAGCAGAAGCCTAATGAGACCTTTATAGAGTATTTAACAAGATAAAGGTCCAGAGTGCTGGAAGTAAGAAGAAAGCCCAAGACATCAGATCAAATTCATATGTTCATTAGAAATGCCAATCCTTATTTGAAGAAAGGGCTAAAGACTAAAAGGCACAAGGATTACTAATTGCTTAAGGACATCACTATTGACTTAGAAGAGGAATATGCAGAGTAGAAGAAAAATTCAAAGGATTCAAAAATCAAATAGGGGTGAACAATAGAAGCATAGGTGGAACAAGCTACAGTGGGGGTAGTAAGATAGCTAAGGTGTTTGCCACTTTAAGATACTATTCTAATTTGGGAAAACCACTATCTTGGTGCCAAAAGTGGTTTTAAAAGGAGGGGAGGATCTAACCACTTCCATCCAAGCCTGCAAAAAATCAAGGATAACCCAACCATAGATCATATCTATATTGCTAGTATCATTAGCATATAGGCCATGACACAGATAATTATCACACTTTGAGGGATAAAATTTAGGATCTAATTGACACAAGACAGATCCTTGATCTAGAAAAGTGATAAAAGGTAAGATGCCTATTCTATTATACCTTTATCGGTAAATATGGTCAACTCAGGATTGCTAAAGTGTTATGTGCTACAAGACTTATACCAAAATGACTAATATAAGTAAAGATGAAGAAGGTAGAGATAGAATAGGGGTCTATTTATATAATAGATATATGGGCTATTGACAGTGAGAGTGTGGAAGGGGAGAAGGTCTAAGTTTTATAGGTTGTTTTTGAAAGTGAATAGAAGCCGATTGAAGAAGTAGAACTTAAAGCAATAACCCAAAGCAGTCAAGTGGTGCTTAAAGTTAAAAAAAGCCAATTCCCTAAACTATCAAGTAAAAATAGGATGCAATGATGAAGCAGTTGAAGAAGACTCTTGCACTTAATCTGGGATTTATTGTTGTAATCCCTTTCATATCGATAGAAAGTGATTGAAGCTTTGTGTGCTAAAATAGTATTAACTACTATATCTCCATCCTAGTTATTAGAGAGAGTGAAAAGGGAAGAAAAGGAAGTGGTCAAGTTTTTAAATAAAGATCTCCCACCAGAGGGGCATCATCATATTCATCCTTTGTACATAAAAAATAAAGTCAATGACAGACACACAACTTGTGTAATGTGTTAGATGTATGCCATAGATCTTAAGTAATAAAGTAATATTCATGTGTTTAAACCTTGTGAATTAATGTAAAAGGCATTTCTCTTTATATCATGGTACTTTTATATATTACTTATAATTATTTGCAATATCTTAAACCATATTATAATGTCCCTAGTATAAAATCATAGTGTAAAGGAAATCATGATGTGAGATTCTTATTGCATGCAAATGTGATATACCTAAATATCCCTAATCATAGTATTAATAAGATGGGACATTTTTAATGCAGATAGATCAGCACATGTTATACTTCTTAATTGGATTAACTAGTAGTTCTCACAAGTTGTAGGCATAGAGATGTTTGGAGTTAACATGTGGATGCTTACTTGTGAAGTAAGTACATCGGAGACCTACTATGAGATCTTCACATGGAAACTTAATCTACATCAATTAAAGTATCTCATCATATCAGTAGTGCAAGTATCCTTAGAGTTGAGATCACTCACTATCTTAAATATTGAGTGACATACTTTAACTCTAAAGCTTTTACTTTGAAAAAGAAGTATACATAGCAAGGTACTTAGGTATGACATGACATATTTGAAGATAGGGTAGTAATCAACAAATGATTTTCTACCCTAAAATATAGTGGGGAGTTTATCTCACAGTTCTGATGAATAATCTTCATTTAAGAATCTTTGGCCAAAGTAAGATGCCATGTGTGAATAGGATTCATAAAGGGCATTTTTGGAATAAAGGTGAAATTATTAGAAAAATATGTCTACGACTTAATTAGATATACTTAGTTAAGCTTTGAGTTGACATATGTCCACACTTTAAACTGGATGGGATAAAAGATGGTGAAGGGAGTTTATTGCATCGTAACTGTATATGGAAGGGTTAAGTAAAACCACTTGAATTTTTAGCACTTAGGTAGTTATGATATATGGCTAGATGCCTCTCTTGACTTGTATACAAGAGATACGTCAATTAGTAAATTGATTTTAATTCAATAAGATTAAATCTATAAAGTCCCTATTAGACTAAGACTCTAATTCACTGTGTATTGCCAAGCTATTTTAGAAGCCTATAGGGTCACACGAATAAAAAGAGTTTGAGGATGATTAAATGGGATTGAATGTTCTAATGATATGAGATATCATTGGAAAATGAATTAAGAAGAAGAAATGAGCAAATGGCTTGGGGCCCACTTGAAAATGAAAAGTTCAAAAAATTAGGGTTTTTGGACTTGGGCCTTATTGAGTCCAAATTTTAATTTTTCTTGCATCTGATTTTTTATGGGCATTTACAAGGTTTAAAAGGCCTTAAATTAGAGTAATTATTAATCTAAATAGGGCCTAAGAGTGCCATATAGGATTAATGAAAGTGGGGCTAAAGCAGATTGCATATAAGCCCATTAAAAGGATTATGCGCATAGGACAAAATAAGGCAAAATTGATAAGTCCATTCTAGTCCAAATAAGGGCAAATTTTAAGTGTTAAAATCTAACCTAAATAGGTTTTATTTATGATATAAATAATCCTTATTGTAGCAACCACCATGGGTGCATTTTCTATAGCAGAAATTATCACATAGAATAATTGAAAACACACTATTTCTTCTTATTCCTTCATCTACTTGAAAATCCTACTAGCACCTGGATTTTCAAGTTGCACTCTTCTAAGAACTTCTTGTGTGGATTACCTTGGAGGTGTTCCCAACTAAGGATCACTATGGTTTATGACAACTCGATGAGAAGAGTGAAAGAAGAGGAAAGTTGCACATTGGAATCGAGTAGAGAATTTACAGTAAATTCTTATTCTGTGATTTCATTACATATAAAATTTTTACTTTTCAATTTTTTGATGTTTCAACCTTTGATGGGGTTCCATAGATGTCTTGTTTTCACTGTTGAGTCCATGGAAACCAACAATGGTATCAGAGCCTGGTTACATCGAAAAGTTGAAAATAGTTATAGTTTGTTGGTATCCCATGATTAAACTTTAAAATTTTGGTTTGAATTTTTTGCATGCTTTTTTTGTTTCATTCATTTCCTAATTATTATAAATGGATTAAAACTTATTAGAAATAATATTTTTTTTCTAGATTTGTGAATTTTTGGGATTTTATATGCTTGAATTAACTAAAATTGTGAAAAACTACTATGTTAGTCAACTGGAATGTTGCAATTTAGTTCGATTAGTTATTTAATTAGTTTTAGCCATAAATTTTATTTTTAGGTTCTTAAAAACCTAAATTTTGAATATATGACTGATCAATAAAATTAGATTTTATTTGATAATTAAAATAATTAATTGAATAATAAACTCTAGTTTTGATAGCATTTGTCAACTAGTTTTGAAAATTATGTTTAGTTCAATTTTTTAATGTTTTTAGCCCCAAATTATTTTTTCCAAGTTCTCAAGGAAAAGGAATTTAATTTTAGAGCTAGCCAATAAATTATTTTTATTTGTTATTTTTAAAAAATCGTTAAATATAAATTTTAGACTGTTTTTTCACTACATAAAAATCATTAAATTATGACAAATTTTTTCCAATGATTTCTTTTAATTTTATAGCTCCAAATTATTTTTCTTAAGTTTTTAAGGGATTGAAAAGTAATTTTGGAGCTGATCAATAAAATTGGGTTTTATTTGATAATTAAAAGAATAGTTTGAAAGCAATTTTGGTTGTTGATAGCTCCTATCAAACTGATTAAGGTTTTCTCAATGGTATCAAATTTTGATTTTTCTTCCTTTCAATTCTAGACCTATTTATTCATAATTATTGGATAATTATGAAGTTAATTGGAATATTTTGAATGCCTAAAACTAATTGCATGTGAATTGGATTCATAGTTTTGTAACTATCGCATAAATATATATCGTATTTATTATTAGTAATGATCAATAAATTAATTTTGAGTTGATTAATTGGATTAATTTTATAGGTTATTGTATATAATTTTATATATTAATTCTTGCTGAAATTGGTCCAAAATCATTTGGAACAATTATTTTACAAAACAATGCAAATTGGTTCAT
>CANXYI012297744.1:0-12604 GCA_948208565.1 Hura crepitans | reverse complement strand
CAACAAAACAAGGTGACTATCAAAAATAAATACTCACTACTAGGGATTGATGATCTCTTTGAACAATTAAGAGGTGCTAATGTATTTTCCAAAATTAACTTGAGATTAGGGTATCACTAGCTAAGGATTAAAGAGTTTGATATTCCAAAGATAGCCTTCTGTACTAGATACAGACATTATGAATTCTTGGTGATGCCATTTAAGCTTAATAATGCACTTGCAACATTTATGGATTTGGTGAACTAGATCATTAAACCAAACTTTCATCAATTTTTTGTTTCATTGATGATATCTTGGTATACTCTAAAAATAGGGAGGAGCATAAAAACACTTGTGGTTAGTGTTACAAGATTTGAAGGAGAAACAATTTTATGCCAAGCTAAGTATATGTGAATTTTGGCTAAATAAAGTAGACTTCTTAAGATATATTGCCTTAGCTAAGGCTATTAAAGTAGACTTGAGCAGTGTTAATGTAGTGCTAGAGTGAAAGCCTTTAAGAAATGTGATTAAGATTCGAAGCTTCTTAGGATTGGCTAGCTATTATAGAAGGTTTGTTATGGGATTCTCTATGATTGTGCCCTAATGACATGGTTGCTATGAATAGATGTGAAATTTGTGTAGGATGATAAATGTCATGCAAGCTTTGACATGATAAAAGCTATGTTAACTAAAGCTTTTATCCTCATGCAACTCGAATCGAGGAAGGATTTTATGATTTACAATGATGCAACATATAATGGGCTTCGATGTGTACTAATACAAGATGAAAAGGTAGTAACATATGCCTCGAGGCAACTAAAACCATATGAATAGAATTACTTGATGCACTACCTAGAGCTAGCTACCATAGTTTTTCCCTTAATGATTTGGAGACATTACTTGTACGGTGAACAATGCTACATATACATCGACCACAAGAGTTTAAAATACCTCTCAACTAGAAATGAGTTAAATCTAAGATAGCGATAATGGTTGGAACTGATAAAAGATTATGATTGTTTGATTAACTGCCATCTTAGAAAGCTAATATGGTAGCCGATGCCTTGAGTCAAAAGTTCATAAAAGCTGTTCGCATCTCTTCCTTTCCAAGGCTAGCCAAATTGAGACAATGGATGACTAAACTTAAATCTCACCTCTTGAGTCATAAAAAATGAGAAGGAAATTAGAGGAATCTCAAATAATTTCTATTTGGTTAGCCTAGAAAGAGTGATTTGGGCACCACAAGGTAAGAGTTACCACCTAACTAGAGTTAGAGAATACCTTATAGGGCCAAAATTATAATGGTTTAGAACCTTACTCTTATTTATATCTCATGTTAATATGGAGTTTTAGATTAAATTTATAACTTTATCATTTTTTTCTCAAATAGGTTTTAGAATTAAATAAATCATTCAATCCTATAAAGAAATAATAAAACACACATATTTATAAAAATAAGGGAAATACGTGAAATTTGAGAATAGCATACATTAAATGGGGTAATTTATTTTCTTTGAGAACATTGGTTTTTGCATCCCAATTTTTAGAAAACAAGTTTTATTCTTGTGACATTTATTATGGAAAAATCAAAACCCATTTTATTAGTAAAACATCAATTTATTATATATAAAAATAAATTGGTTATTTTTTTATAACATGTAAAAATCTTTTTTTATTAATTACAATAATCATAGAAAATACAAGGAAATAGTTCAAATAAAATAAATTACATGGCAATTAACTAAAATACATTCAAACCCAAATAAGATAAAATTTACAAGGAAATTTACTAAAATACATTCTAACCTAATAAAAATAAAGATTACATTGAAATTGCCTAAAATACAAACAAAAAATAATGCAAAAATAGTTAAAACAAAAGGAGAAAAATAAGAAAAAAAAAGTTTAAATGGAGTAAATAAATAGAAATAAAATAATAAAATAAAGGGTGAGAAAAAAGAGCGAACTTCACTAAATGTTTGATGAGAAGGTAAAGACATGTCAAATAAAACCTCAACAGATCTCAAATTACTTGCATCATAACAAAAACACAATGTTAGTATGAAAGGAAAAATGGAATTGAAAAAAGGAAAAAATAAAAAGACATAAAATAAATAATAAAGTAAATAAAAAATAAATAATTAAATAAATAACAAGTGAAAAGAGAACTTTGAATCAAAAATAAAGAAAAATAGCATATTAATAATGGACAAATAAGATAAAGGTACCTAAATAAAATAAGGCTACCATATTTAATTGGTAAATGGGCAAACAAATAAAATAAAATAAAAGGCACCATGACTAACTAACAGATGGATAAATAAAAGAAAAAAAGAAAGAAAAGGGAGAATTTGGTTGATCCATCATATATAATTCCTTTTAGGAATAATCTTCAATTAACTCGTGAGAAAAAAGGCAAATAATATTGGAAAAATCCTTAAAATATGAAAAATAGTGTTTGAAAAGTGTTTTTCGGATTTTAAGTGTGCACTTATTGAAAAAAGTCAACCCCTTAGATTGATATAGAGTTTGACATATAAACACAAATTTCAAGAGAAAACAGCTATTTTAGCCTAGTGAAAATGGTCATTTTGATGAAAATGACCATTTCAAAAATGAAATAGCCATTTAGTGAAAATGGCCATTTTCGATATTAAAATGGTTGTCTTATGCGGCCCTTTAGGAGTCTGCATGGGGCTTTGCCATGAAAATGAAACCATTTTGGGAGCTAAAAATGACCATTTCAGTAATGCTCATAAGTTAAGGGTTCGTGAATAGTACCATTAAGGCCAAAAAGTGTTCTTAGAGTGCCGAGTCACCTTCATAAGGCTCAAGGTAGAGGTACTGGTCATAAAATTTTAAGGGGCCATAAAATAATTAAATTAACATAATTTAATGAATTAGCATAACCAATAAATTATTTTAGGCTATAATCTAGTGGGCTTATAAGCTTAGATTGAGTCGAGCTAGGAATGACCCAGGATATACTCGAAAATACCTAAAAATGCCATACCCTGAAGGTTAAAAATTCCCATGAGTCTATTGATGCATGAATTTTTGAATTTCATGGTCGTTTGCAAATTTTCTTAATTTTGCGATTTTATACATAAACTGAGGTAGTTGGTTAATTATCTTGTCAGTGGAATTTGGCCATGAAATTTTATAAGCTTCTAAACCAAACTAATCAAGGATTTTGAAAATAAATGTAATGATTTTTGGAGGTTTGAGTGATTCTTTAAAATTCCCCAAAGTTTCTACCAAAACTGAGCTATTTTAGATTGTTTGGGTGGCATGTAGGCCCTACTTGTGCCACCTTAGCCACTATATAAGATGCAAGGTGACATATAAGTGGTAACTTGGCCATATCCACTCACCTCTTCCCTTTTCTTTCTTCTTTCTTCCCTTTGCTATTCGACACCATTTTCAACTTCAAACTACCATTTTCATTCCTTTAGCTAGGCTTTTCCCTTGCCTATTGACACTATAAATCCTCTAATTATGTTATAAATTAATTTGTGATAGTGTTGGAAGCCATAGAAGTCCCTAGATTGCAAGAAAATTTAAGGAATCTAAGGTGTTCATTAAAGATGACTAAAAGGGCAACTCTTGATATGTAAGTATTTCAGCCCTTTTTAATTTATTTCCTAAGGGATTTGATGATTTTAAGAACATCAAAATGATTAGAATTCAATTTAGAGGTGTGTGTGATTTTTGAAGGGATATTAGTGTGTGCGGAGACCAAGGAATAAAGTGAGGTGTTAGTGAGTTCTATCAAGCTTGAAGTGTGGAATTCAACTCTTTAGATAGGGAGGTAAGTGAATTTAAAGCAATTAAAGCATATGTGATGAATTTGTTATGACTTAAGCTTAGAATCCTTACATGGAAGTAGTAAAAAATATGGTTAATATGCGTGAGTTGATGGATTAGGCATGAAATTAGACTAATTGTATATAGAATAAGTGCTTAGGATTGTGATTGGGGTGGATAGCATGCATGGAAAGGCAAGTTTTCCTTTTGGCTGAGAGTTTTATGCAAGAGTGTGTATGTGTGTATAGCTTGTTATGGTGTTATGGCATGGTATTCAAGGTATTTGGCATGAATAATAGTTAAATTATAGGTGTAGGTAGTGAAAATTGTAAGTTTTAGTGTGTGCTTTCCTTTGGTTGAGATGTTCCTTGGTTGGTATGCTAAGTGTATGGCATGTGTGATTGGCATATTGTATGGAATAAGGCTTGCGAAGGATGTAATGATAGGTGTAGGTGAAGAGATGGGTGAAATAAAGCTTGTGTGAGTATGTGTGTGTGTGTATTGTGGTCGAGGAATGATTATAGTGTATGTTGGCTTAGTTTGCATGGCAAAGGCATAATATGTGTGTGGGCATGCTTGTGTGATGTGAAAATGTATATATGTGTGCTTGAATTTGATTGGAAGCATTTGTAAGGCGAATTAAGGATTCTAGCCAAGAACTTTGCAAGGTAAATTAGCATGAAAATGAGGTATGGCCTAACTAGCACATCTGTGTGTAATGGCATGATAGTTATGGCATGAATGTGGCATTATTCATATGCCATGATTTAGCTGAATGTGAATGTTTTGTATGGATTGAAAAGAATAACATATGGGACACTTTTAATCAATGGAAAAAAATTGAAAAATAAACTTTAAAGTGTCTTAAAATGTTCTAAAAAATGGACTTGTAAATGCACTTATTTTAGGCCTAAAATTATACCTTAAAGTGACCTAACATATGATGTTTATGTAATTTGGCATGTAAGCCATTTGTATGGCAAATTGATATATTTATATGAGCTTGGCTTTAGGCCTATGAAATGATTGATTGTTAGTGCAGTTGGCACTGAAAAAGGACCTAAAGTGAACTAAGAATGGCTATTGCAAAATAAGTAAAATGACCTATAATTATCTCGTTGAAAATGATTTTGGGACTATAATTAAATTAATTACCTAACATGTAAATAATTAAGCCAAAATAATGGGCTAGACTAGATTTAATATGCGTGTAATTATGCTTATAGAAATAGGTTAAAATGTTAAAGAAAATTTTACCTACAATTGCTCGGTAGGGCTAAAAATGACCTGTAACTGTCCAAGTAAAAAATTTACTATTTGATAAAAATTTTAATTGCCTGTTTTTCAACTTGTGAAATTATAAAAAGATGATCAGTAAAGAAATGAACTTAAAATGAAGTCACATGGCCTATTAGTTAGACAGCCATTGGATGGGTTGACCGATCAACTTAGGGATTAGCAGCTGCTAGACTATCTATTTATCAGACTGGGCTAGTGTAATAGGCAAGGTTCATGATTAAGCCACTACACTAGTTTGTAGGGCAGACACTTTCATTATTGACTATATATCAAACTATGCCAGTCCAGCAGCAAAGGTCCCTAGAGGGGCCATTACACTAGTCCATTGGGCACACTCGAAGGAATTATTTGACATGATCAGTGCCTTTAAAAGGTCTACAGATTGATCCTTATGCACAATTACTCAATATTTTTGCCCCTTGAGAGGTTCTTATGAACTGATCCCTATTGCTATATTAGGCTGGTGCAGCAGTCAAGGTCCAAAATATGGGCCACTGTATATTTTTTAGTTCCCTCTTTGTCCAATTTCTACAAGTGTCTTCTATCTAGTTAGGCCTATGAAACAAGCTTAAAGTAGGGATTAATTTAAATTTAAATTAATTAATGATAGTTTCTAACAATAATTTTAATAAATAGACCTTAATGGCATTTTGGTAATTATGAAGAAAATAGGATATTATCTGAATGACATTAAGCATCTAGCAAGTTAGTCGCACACTATACCTAGACCATTATTTTATGCTTGCTTGTGTGCTTTACTGCATATTGTATGTTTTAAATGGTTTAAATTCACTACTAAATTTTATACTCAGCGTATTTATCTTGTGGTACCTAGGTAACAAGGTTATGGAAGCTAGCCTCAGTGATCGTGCAATGTAGCCATACAAATGTTGAAGGGTAAAGGAAGTTTTTTTCTTTTTTAGCAGTGGCACTCATGTAAAATCCTATAGGTTGGGGTTAGGATGCTTAGATGATGATATGTCTATATATAAATCATAGATGGCATGTATCTAAGCTGGTGTTATGTTTGTTTAGATTGATGTGATTTTGATAACTGTGGGCTTAAGGCCCTATATATATTATTTTGATATATGTCTGATGTGTGCTAATGTTGATTGAGGGACCAAAAGGGTCCAGATTGAGGTTTATGGATTATTTGCCTATATAAGTGTTTTAACAGGTGAAAAAAAAATTTTTGCTATGTCACTCAAGTAGCCATTATGCTGCCTAATTTTTTGTGACCTAGAAAGTGTCTCTAAATGAGTTTTCTAAGTCTATTAGACCATATATGAATATGGGTGATGAGTAAACTGGACATCTAGGAAAACCTGATAGAATTCTAGAATAGTCCATAAGTGTTGATGAGTTTACCTCTAGAGCAATCCTATAATTGGTGAACTATTAGGAAGTTCATTGCATGTTAGGTTTCCTTAGGATTTTAGTTCATAATAGGTATATAATTAGAAAAAATTCATAGAAAATTATACACAAATCAGAAACTAAAAATACCACATGTACCATGTTTTCAAGCACCCATAATATCATAGAAAAATAATAGAACCCCAAAAATATGCTTACCTTGACATTTAATCTTTCAAAATCCTAAATGAATTTCTTTCTTTTCTCCCACAAAATAAGTCTTATCTCAAGAAAGAATTATTAGAATAATAAACTAGACGCAATGAGGAGCATTTTGAGTATAATATTTGGTAGAAGTGTGTTATAGAGGAGATGGCATTGTGTAACGCCCAGGTTTCGAGGCTCCATGAATAGTGCATAGGATCCGAGAAGTGTACTCGAGGTGCTGGGTCACTTGCACATGGATCAAGGTAGTACATAGGTCATGAAACTTTAAGGGGCCTTTAATTTGATGAAATAGGAAAAATTTTTAAAATTTAGCAAAATCAACAATTCATTTTGGACTGAAATCTACCCATCAGGATAATAAAAGTTTTTTAGGCCGAGATTGACCCAGGATATGCCCGCACAGACCCGAAAACATTGGACCCTAAAGCTAAAAAATTAAACTGAGTCCAATGGTGCAAGAACTTTTAAAATCGGAGGTTGTTTGAAAATTTTTGTAATTTTTTAGGTTGGCATGCAAATGAATGTAGCCTAAAAACTACCCTATCAGTGGAATTTGGCAATGAAAATTTATGAGCAGGTTGAGGGGATTAAAATAGGAATTTTAAAATAGACAGTGTAATTTTTAGAGGTTTAAGTGAAATTCTATGAATTTTTTAATTTTCTCAAAAAATCATGATGGTTCGGGAATTACTAAGACAACTTTGATGTGTCAAGATGGGGCCTAAAATAATGCCAAGTGGCAAGAAAGCTAAGACAAGTGGATTTCCACTTGTTAAAAAGCAAAACTCAATTTCTCTTCTACCCAGGAATTATCGATGCCACTCCCTCAGTTATTAGGCCATATCTGCTTGCTCCAATGACCAAATGAGTGATTCCAATGGCTAAAAATTCCTCTAGATGTTAGGCACCATAAGGAATAAGAATTAGGACAAAAGGAGATATGGTTTGGGAGAAAAATATCAAAGAAGAGGACTGGTTCAAAACAGTCTAAGACAGTATATGTAAGATGAGTTTGTAATTGTATCTCCCTTATTTCTTAGGGGTTTTAGGGTATTTTTTATGCTAAATCATAGTTAACATCTACGTGGTTGTGTATGAGGAATTGGTGGCCATTGGATGGCAATTGGTGGCTCACAGAGGAAGAACAAGTTCACTATGGAAACTAGAGTTAGGCTGGCAGCATGACTTTGTACTTTAAAGTGATTTGCAAGTGAACCTAAATCCTTTTCTTCATGTGTTTAGGTGCCTAAGTTAGTGAACTTTGGTCTAGGAGGGCTATAATAATGTAATTAAAGTTGATTTCTTCTTTAGTGAAGTTAGTTCTCTTGAGTTTTAATGGAAAATGGCATGTTGCTTTGAGTAGTTGCTTAATTTGCTTTATAACGCTTATTGGAATTTGCTACCTATAGATGTTTGAATGAGTAATTTGGCGCCTATGATGAGTTTAGCAAGTGATTGGCATGCTAGGATGTGAATTGAGTAAGTTTGGGTGTGGATTTTACCATGGAAAATGCATTTTTGGTTTGCACTCGTGAGCTTTCATGCTTATGTTTTAAGAATGTTACTTTTTACTTTAGCAACATTGGCTTAGAATTTGATTGTTGATGAGTATCTTTGAGTTTATGATGTGTACCTATAACTGAATATGGTGATCATAAGGAAAAGAATGGAATTTAAGTCCATTTCTCTTAAGTACTTAAGAGGAGTAGTCATAACATGTTGAATTGGAACTTTAAGTTGTTAAGTATTAAGTAAGTACATTAATGTAGCTTGATTGTTACCATGAAATGGCTATGGAAGTAGCTAAGTAAGGGCATAGTGATATCAAAATGGGTACTTGAAAATATGCCTTGAAATGGCTAAGAAAGATGTGAACTAAAACCTATATCTAAAGCTTAAAAGGTAATGACTTGAAAAGTGGCTTAAATGAGCTAATAAATTAACCCTTAATTGTGCCTTTGAGAGGCTAGTTTTGTGCTATATTTTGGCCATGGATTTAACCTTGTAGGAGCTGGCATTATGCCTAGATTTTAGCCATGGAATTGGCCTAGTTTCAGTGTCTTTGATGCCTATGTTTTAGCCATGGACTTAGCCCAGTTATAGTTGGCCTAATGCCTAGTAAACTACTAAAAAGAACATTGAAAACTAAGCTTAATTTGGACTTAAAATAGTCCCAGAAAAGTGACTTTAAAAGTGGTTGAAATGACTTATAACTATCCAGTTGACCTTTACTTGAACCGAAAATGTCATTGGACAGAAAGTACTAACCTTTTAAGTGGAAATGCCTTGATAAATCGTAATATAAGATACCTTAAATTTTGGTAGCAACAAACTTAAAAATTATTTTGAGAATTTTTCCCGATAGAGATAAAAAGTGGCTATACCAGTCTGAATAAAATTTTAAAGTATAAGATAAAATTCTTAACTGTCTATTTTTTAGACTTAAATATTATAAGAATAATTTTGGCTAATAAATAAAGTTAAATTAAGCTATTTGGCCTATTGGTTAGAAACCCACTGGATGGGTTGACCGGTCAACTTAAGGTTTTGCAGCTGCTAGTTCATTGGTGGCTGGAGAGGTTTACGAACTGATCTCTATTATGTCACCCAGCTATTATTAGTGTTTGTTGGTGGCTAGAGAGGTCTATAGACTAATCTCCATTATGTCACCCAGTTAATGATATTTATTTGTGGTTGGGGAGGCCCACTAGCTGATCTCTATTATACCACATAGTTAATTATGTCTAGGGAGGCTACGGCTATTCTCCATTATGGCATACAGGCCGGTGCAGCGGCATAGGTCTAGAATAAGGACTATTGCACTAGTTTATTATCCCTCTAGACCCAGTGTCTTAAAGTATCATCTTCCTACTCGAGCTAGAGAATTAAATTAAGTAAATAATCAAACTAATTATGGGTATAAAAATTGAGCCAAATGGAACAATATTCTCTAAGCTTCTGGAAAAAGGCAAGCTAAAGGGTATATTGAACAGTTTGTACAGATGTGCTAGATTAGTTACAGAAAATTAAGCTAAGTAATAAGCAAAATAAACATATAAGATGAAGTTTAAGCTTATTTGAATGACTTTTTCTTAGAAAGCAGTAAAAATACAGTCAAAGGGTATTTTATTCATTTTCCAGATAAAAGCAAGTTTAAAGTAATATTAGTAAAGTATGTTTGTCAAAAATAATAATACTTGTTTTAAATGATTAATTCGAGTTAAAAATGTTATTTTCAGACCAGATTAATATCCTAGGGGTATTTTAGTAATTTAGCACCCTAGGGAATAATTAAGTTATATAATCAAGTAAAATCAGTCGTAAACTGCTTAGATAAATTAATAATATTATAACATGATTAAATTGCTTTAAGTTCACCACTGAGTATCTCATATACTCGGCATACTAGTTTTGGTGCATAGGTAAACTACAATGGGACCTGCCTCATAAAGTGCAATGACAGCAGTTTAGAGGATACATGTGAAGACATTGGATGTAATTATTATACAGTTATATATCTATGTACTTAGGTGGGAGTTGGGTAGAATTTATACATAGGCTATGGAAATGTAATGTAATTAAGTGAATATGACTTGCTAATGTAAATTAAGTAATTATATTTCTTCTTAGGTGAATGAATGATTATATGTAATGTTATGCTGATGTGATCCTGAGCCTCTATATTTATGCTTGTTTTTTTCTGTAGCCTAAGGCCTGAGCTTGATGTGTGTTAGATGATGATGATAAGCTAAGAATGGGGGACCAAATGGGTCCAAGTGTTGTAAAATATTTATAGAAGTGTGAAACATGCTTGTTTAAATTTTGGGTTAGGACTTGGGCAGCCGTTATGCTACCGAATTTTTAGGTGATATTTGAGTGTTAGTAGATTACCTCTATAAAAACTTAATCATATTCATCCTAACCTAAATGCACCATAGGAATTGACAAAAGTGGTTTTGGAGTCAGATAGCATGATCTGGGGTGAAATTAATAAAAGTTAAACGAATGACTTTAGAAGAAATTTTAGGATAAGTGACTTGGCGGGAAGTGCACTGCTTATTGGGTTTTTTTGGGAATCCAGTAGGGGGTGTCACACATCAGCTTCTCCATGGATAGAGGAAGATGATGGGTGATCTTATGTGTTGATTTCATGTAAGCTCACCCTTTATTTGTTAAATGCATTAACAGTCACAATTTCATAAAATTTGATCCAATGGTGCACGTTTTTCCTCATTTTCTTTCAATATTTGAAAAATTATTCTTAATGTTTATGATAACCAAAAATACTTCTTAAGACAAGAAAAATTAGTGAATTTTATAATTAAAGCCCTTCTTGAACCTCGTGTTAAAAAGACAAAGGAAATATGCTTAATTTTTCAATCATGCAAATACAAAATTTAGTAAAAATATTTATCGATGTCGAAAAATTATAATTCCTTCACCATTAGACTCATTAGAATTTTTTTTATCTCTAGGGTATGATATTTTCGAGATAGTTCGGGCATATCCTGACCATCTCATATCATAGCCCAAACTAGGGCCATATTCTAATAAATCTCAGTGTAGAATAATTTTCTAGTCTTGTCAAAATTTTTAATTCTTTTATTTTTTTTTTACATCATTTTGCCTTTTAAAGTTTCATGTCTAGTACACCCCTATCTAAATTAACTTAGTGGCACCTAATACCTTAGAATCCAATTTATGACCCATGAAATACTATTCATAAATTTAGGTTTACGAGTGTTACACTTAGTGTGAGTGGAAGATGATGTTAAGAATTCTCTAGATAAAATCTAGATGTTTGCACCCCTTTTATACCCTACTTCAATAGCCAAGATCATCTCAATTAAAATCCAACCATTGTGATAATTTCTAGTATATTTTGGTGCATAAAAATTCATTTTTATTATAGAGGCTTCAAAAAATTCCATTCTTGTTAAAAAAAATTCGAAATAGTTTAATTTGTGCCTCCCTTAAATTTCATAATTTTTGACTAAGCAGAATCCATTGAATAAATAAATCACCATTTTAATTAACTTAAATAAATTATTTTCCTTAGTTAAAAAATTCAAACCTCTGTACTATTCACTTTGTTAGAATTTTTGACAATTTTGTTGTGTTATTTTTAGATTTTTTTAAGCTCATTTTAGATATTTTATAATTCAGCTAAAACTAAGTTACTATTCACTAGGACACTACAACTTAAACTTCTTTTGCTTATTTAGCCACTTGTATAACCTCAAATGGTTCCTAAATTTCACCAAATAGTGTCTTTTAATTAGTACTTATTTTAGTTACAATAACCCCAATTGGGCCCAAGTGGTATTATTCACAGTCTAGTGTTACTATTTATCGAGATTGGGTCCGAAACCTCTTTTCTTTCACATTTCTGCATTCTTTTCATATTTCTACCTCTTCCATACATGTTCCACTTATTAATGAGCCTTAAATCACCCTTTTCTAGAATTTCTCCTAACAATTTGGAAAATGATCGTTATGTCCCTCGATGGATTTTCACTTAGCTATTCATACTAATTGACTCTACTCGATCGGTACATCAATTTTATTCCCCATGGTTTTCTTTAATTCTGATTCTATATGTGGGTAAATTGGACCAAAATTTGGGCATGACATTTCGTCCTCCCTTAAAAGAATTTCATCCTCAAAATTCTATAAGACTTATTTTGGCTCAAATTGCCTCTTTCACTTTGGCTTTTTCACTATTAGACTTTATTCCTACTATTTTCTCAATTTTTGAGTTACTACAACTAATAAAGTTTAATATAGGGGATTGCTAATTAGTTTGTGTGTGTACTCTCTCATAAGGTATTATAAGGATCTATTTGTATAACATACCTCTAATACAATCTCTATGTAGATATTCAACTATCTCTATCCATAGTATCCATACACCTTAATTAGTATACTACTG